>MU182549.1:273876-288006 GCA_016904865.1 Pissodes strobi | reverse complement strand
AAATTGTAAAAATCACACGAATAATTAATACCTTATGTTACATACGTAATGTTAGGCGCAGCATCTTAAAGTACAGTATGTATGACTAGTCACTGCCTATAAAAATAGAAACACAAAACTTACCAAAGTATTCTTCGTTGGAACAAATGATTTTACTATTTACTATTTTGGAGAGAACAGTACCCCTGATCCCTACCACATTTATTTAACAAAAAAAGATACCTATTACAAATAAAAAAATATTTATGTAACTAATTAATATTCACAAAAAAATTAAAACAGCTCTATATAAAGCGCTTAAGTTAAGAAAAACCTGTATGCCATATTTAATTCTAAAAACTAGCAATTAATAAATATGTATTATATATAATATTATATCTGAATATGATTTTCACAGCTGTACGGGGTGTTCCAACGAGGACTGAACAGGGGCTTATTTTTGACATCCCTCTATTTTTACAAACCAAAATAGCCATTTGATGTATTTTTCTGCTAAATTCAAAAACTGAACCAAAAAACATTTGAACCACACCATAAAATCGAACATCCTGTATATTACTACATTTTTGGACTTTCTAGACATATCTAAACACATTTCGTGCATACCTATCTTTAGCTGTTTATGAAATATTGACAGTTGAAAGTCGGGCATTTTGAGACTTTGACAGGCTCTAAAATCTAAACCACACGAGATAAAAGAAAACCGTTTGCACATGACAGTAACTTCGATTTTAACCCACGGATAAAATTACCCGGAACCATAAACCTCGGGTTAAATTGAAAGTTACTGTCATTCGATAGCTTATGAAAACCTAAGATAGGAATGGGCAAACCGTTTTCTTTGATATCGTGCAGTTTAGATTTTAGAGCCTGTCAAACTGCCCGACTTTCAACTGTCAATATTTCGTAAACAGCTAAAGATAGGTATAGGATATTATACACGAAATGTGTTTAGGTTTCACTAGAGTCCAAAAATGTAGTAACATATAGCTTTTATTTTTGATTCAAATGATTTTTTGGTTCAATTTTTGAATTTAGCAGAAAAAAATACATCGAATTGCCATTTTGGTTTGTTTTAAAAATACAGAGATGGTCAAAAATAAGCCCCTGTTCATTCCTCGTTGGGACACCCTGTACGAACAACCTAAGTTTCCGCAACCACAGACTGTCACATGATATGTGTCACTTAACATTAAAAGGAAAACATTCATGGATCACAGAAAAAGACATCTTGAAAAAAAGAAACAAAAAGAAACTCAAAATAGGCATATAAACTTTTCGCGATTTTTCCCACAATAATCATTAAACAAAACATTAAATTTTTTATTCTTCCGCACATTCTAAATATTTCCAGTGATAGTTGTTAAATTTAGGTCCTAGGTATATTAAAAAATGCAAATTCAAGTTACGTTTAAATTGTGGAATTCCTAGGTTACGGGCAGTATTTGCCCGAGTTATATGACTATGAGACACAATATTTGATGTTTCCCTCCTAATTGAATATACCCATTGCTGCCTCAATTCACCTTCTTTTGGAAATGAACAAATTGCCACTTTGGGACCATTTTTAAAATTCCCTCAACATTTGGGAACACAACAGGTTAACACCATGTTTTCAATTCACTCAGCAACTAAAAGTTAATTTTCTCAACTAAACGACTGAACTTAAACCAAAGCTCAAACATACTTTAATTATTACACTCGTACCTAAAACCACCCTACAACTCTTAACCAATATTCAATAATGCTACAAATAAAAAGTGTTTAGGTAACCTAAGTATAACTGAGATTAAAATCAAACCTCTGATGCTGTCTGGCTTTAGCCTAAAAAATATCTGTGGTTACCTAAAAGTTATTATATGTAGAGTCAAAAGCCAGTGAAAGGAAATAGATAAGTAGGCACTATTATTATAAAGTCGCAAAATAAGCTTATTTGTTTACTTCAGGCAGATTTTATGTGAATATTAAAATTTCAGTTATTATAGATATTACTAGGTATTATCAGCTCTGAAATTATAATAGGCATTTGTGGAAACACACCTTGTACCAGAGCAATCAGCCCCTAACTATAAACTATAACTATTGAATTGTATAATGTAGAATAATTAGGAAGTGTAGTAGGTTTAAGAGTTCATTTCCATGAACACAGGGCAATATACTTGCCATTAACACAATAAATTACGTGCTTTATATGTATGTCCACTGCAAATGCACAACTTTCACAATTTTAAACATATTTAATATTATAAATTCGAAATATATATCCTTTGCAGCATTTAGTTTCGATCCCTAAAGAGGTGGCCATATTGGCTACTGCTTTTCTTAGTTTCACGGCCTTTATAATTTAGAGGGCATTGATCTGCAATTTTATGATGTGCTGGGTTTCGTGATTTAAATCCCCTTAGCTGACTCCGTGCGGAGTTTCAGCCTGACCATATAGGCCTGTCGTCAGTTGAAATTAAAGACTGATCATAGGAATTGTTTTTAATATTTTAGAACACGCTCTATATTATTCCGAATAGACCGAACAATGACATGCATTTTTAGCTGAGTTTTATTTTAGATACAGAGACATCAGCATCAGAGGAAGCTCACCAATAGTAACAAATAACATGACAATAGATAGTCTAAGAGAGTTTCGAGGCGGAGACTTCACGAAGTTGATCGTAAACATGGGCCACGATAACTGTGAAAACAGTTTTAAATCTCCGCAATTAAAGAAGCTCAAAAATAGCCCTAATAAGTATGACCTAGTAATAACAGAACTATTTGCGTCAGACTGTATGCTTGGGTGGGCGTGGCATTTTGAAGTACCGTCCGTTGTAATGACAAGCAGTATCAATTTACCCTGGGCCGCCGAAAGATTTGGACTTCCCGATAACCCATCTTACATTCAAAATTATTTCGTGGGATATGGGGCAAAAATGACTTTATTTGAGAGAATTATGAACACGTGGACGTTGCTTCAGACGAAAATAATGCAAGTACCATTGATTACTTACCTTAAATTTATATTTTGACTAATATGCGTGATTCAGAAAAATTTGCAAATATTTATTACTAATCATAATAGCAATAAAATGATAGCAAGTTATTGAAATAACTAATAAGCTATAAACTACGAATTCTAAGCGAAAGAGAGCAAAGAGAATTATATTATATTTTTAAAATGACTATAAATTACATTACCAAACTTTCTAAGTATTTATATATTATATTTTTAACTTGTCAGTAGTCGCCCCCGGATTTCTTCATTTCGGGTATTCTCAATAATATTATTTATAAAACATAAACTCAAGGAAGGAGCTAGAAATTACGATACAACAAACTTTCTTAAGAGTGAGACCAAAATGGCTTCAAAGCGCAGTCAATAAAGTTGAAAGAAATATCCAAAATTGCGCGTTGATTTAAAAGGACAATAGTATAAGACCCACTGCACTGTCTTGATATTAATATTTTCTTTTTTTTTAGATATAAAGTATATGGTGAAGGCCCGTCAAATAAACTGGCCAAAGAATTTTTCGGAGAAAATATGCCTGATTTAAATATTCTATCTCGCAATACCAGTTTGCAGCTAATCAATACTCATTTTAGTATAAATAACGTAAGACCCTTAGTACCAAATGTAATAGAAGTTGCTGGAGTACATATCAAGGAACCTAAACCTGTAAATCAGGTTGGTAAGAAATATCTAATTAGGACCCATCTGTTTTTGATCATGATAACAAGTCAGAAAGTAGAATGATGCAATCCCTAATCTGGGGCATTTAATAATTTGTTTAGATGCCTTATTTGATATTGCAATTTCAATTGGAAGTAAAATAATTGAATTGTGCTGTAAATAAGTAGGAACAAGTTACACATAATATGCCTTAAGCAAGTGCAAGTAATTCATCATACAAATTATAATTGCAATCAAAATTTACCGATAGGTGTCATAATTTTTCAGCACTTTGATAAACTACTAACCACTGATGAACAAGGAGTTATATATTTTACGATGGGCTCTGTAGTATTAACAGAATCAATGCCCAATGAATCAATCCAAGCCATGTTTGATGCATTCTCAGAACTGCCATACAAAATACTTTGGAAAGCAAATAAGGAAAATTTTCCAAATGGGCTGAAGACACCAGAAAATATTAATTTTGAACCTTGGATGTCACAACTGGATATTTTATGTAAGTTATAATCAGACATAGTGTATAATAATTGTAACAAAACATGAAGTTGCCAAAATCGTATTTAATTAGGTACTGTCCTGAAAATAAAATAGAGGCCACAAAAATTAAGTAAAATAATAACATGTGGTCTTAAAATAAGACTGAGTAGAAAAAATTGCCCGCCAAATCTTGAATTTAAGCGTCCACCGTGACGCCATTACGTACTAGTAGAGTGTGTATATTCGCTCTAGAAAACGTTTTACCTCCCACTTTTTGTCACAAGCTGAATTTTTCAGGGATGGAAGTACATGATAAGGTAACCCTTATTCCGCAGGTAATACAAAATTAGGCTGTGCAAAAGGCACTATCATCAAAAATCGAGATATTGATACCGTTGACTGAATAATTATCACTCAACGATACCACCGTATAGGGAAAAACATAGTTATTTTTTGGTCCAAAGCACAAAAAGGTCTTTGTAGGGAGTATTTTTTTATAATTATTTTAAAAAAATCATTTCCATTAGCCCTTATGGCCGAAAATAATTTTAAACGTAAATATCTCGGTTTCAGCCGGGCAAAAATTTTATTAACAAGTGGTCTTTTTTAAATATAACATTCATTTGACATAAAAGGAAGGCCTAAATAAGAAAATACTATTCTTTATAAAAGTTTCGCCTATGTCTTGAGCAGGTAATAGAGCAAATCCCATATTTTTTGCTTCTAAACTAACAATGCTATAACAATAAATAATGAGAGACCTCATGGGTTTACTCCGCGCGGCGCCATAATTAATTCAGACGGCCAGATGCATCATTCATAGTCTATCATTCTCTTCGCCTTCACTTTTGGCATGTTTTGTTTCTCTCTGCGTGCCGGCAGATGCAACACATATAATATATGATTATAGACTTATTAAGATTTGTTTTAATTAATTTGTATTATAAAACTTCTTGTTAGGTGTCAATTTGCAATCTGCCATATTGTATATCTGTTTTTATAAAAGAATTAATAAGTTAATGTGTTACATATTATATATAAAGTACCTATCTAGTAAATTTGGAAGAAATTTAGACATTTTTTGCGTTTTTATTATATAGGTATACATACATCTGTTTCAGGTGAATTTGAACCGGTTCCGATACATTATAACCAATTTTAATGTTTTTGGTTAGTTGCCAAAATTGGGTCGTTCAATCAACTTTCGATTACTTTCGGTTCCGATACGTTATTACGAATTTTAGTGTTTAGGTTAGTCGCCAAAAATTAATTAATCTGGGTTAGTTTTAACTTACTTCAATATTTTTAAACTATTTCGATACGGTTTAGGCCGTTTTGGTACTTTTAGTTACTTTTGGTTTGTTTTGATTAGTCTTTCCATCAAATTTTGGTTACTTTCAATTAGTTCCAATTTATTTTAGTTATTTGAACCGGTTCCGATACGATATAACCAATTTAAATGTTTTTAATTAATTTAAGTTAGTCGCCAAAATTCGGTTAATTTCGGTTAGTTTCAACTTACTTTAATATTTTTAATCTGTTACGATACGTTTTAGCCCTTTTTTGTTCTTTTGGTTAGTTTTGGTTAGTCGTTCAATCGACTTTCGGTTAGTTTCAGTTAGTTTTAATTTATTTTAGTCATTTGGTCATTAAACAGAACGAGAAAAAAATAGTTTGTACGCTGATGAATCAATTGCACGTTTTATAATGGTACCCACTCAATGTGTTGTTAGTTATAACGCCTATAGGTTAAAATTGCTATGCAACATTTTTTTTCATTTCATACTGCAGCCTGCAACTTTCATTTATGTTTAAAATTACCGTTTTACCACATATAGATAAGGGGTTAACTATTTTAGGTGATCCAAGAGTGAAACTTTTTGTCTCACATGGTGGAATGATGGGGACACAAGAAGCTATATATTGTGGAGTTCCAATTCTTGGAATACCATTATTTGCTGATCAGAGTTTAAATCTCAGGCATGCAGAAACTATGGGATTTTCACTAATGGTTAAATATGAAGATATTTCAAAAGACACTATATTAAATGCAGCCAAAAAATTATTAGGCGATCCAACGTATGTAAGTATGCGATAGTCAGTTTTGACTTTGAAGTTACTATGGTCATGACTGGCAGGGTAAAATAGCGTCGCCATAAGTTTGGAGTCAAGGTCTGTCGCATTCTATCTCGTACCGATTAGGTACATTCCATAAACGAATTGATTGGGTCTAAGCTAAAGGAAAAATACCTTTATTTTTTGTGATGATTTCAAGACGTACTTATTTTTTCCGTCAGGGCAATCGACAGTGTACAATTGATTACCGAAAATCAGTAGAAACTTCTAGTTCAAATGTCGAGGCATTTAACTGTTAGCATCACTGGTGCACGTAGAGTGTAAGAATCAATATAATAATTATAGCTCTACCTGAGATTTGGAGTGTCGCTTTTTTGTTCATTGAATTACTTTCAACGTTGATGCCTGTCATTTCACAGTATGAATGAGCATTTTCCAAATCTCAGTACCATTCCAGTCCATTAGGTAAACTTAATTTATACGTTCTACAAGTGCATTCCCACTCTTATGTAAGACAAATTTTTAAGCTTCTGATATTTGACTTCTGTTATAGAAGTCAAATATCTGACTCCTATAACATGCTTTACGGTTTTTGCAGATTGGTCCAGATAAGATGCTCCTCCTATACAGGATGTTCCAACGAGAACGAGGACTGAACAGGGGCTTATTTTTAACCTTCCCTTTATTTTTAAAACAAACCAAAATAGCCAATCGATGTATTTTTTTCTGTTAAATTCAAAACTTGACGCAAAAACATTTGAACCAAACACAAAAGAATTACGCCATGGATGGATGAACTGTTTTTTAAATGGAACACCCTATATATTACTACAATTTTGGACTCTAGAGAAATCTAAACACATTTCGTGTATAATATTCTATACCTATCTTTAGCTGTTTACGAAATATTGAGAGTTGAAAGTCGAGCATTTTGACACTTTTAACAGGTTCTAAAATTTGAAGTCTACACTAGAACCAGTGGTGTAGCTAGACCCTGTATCAAACTATCTTAAGGCGCTCTTTTTCAAGGGCGGATTTAGGTCCGGGAATAAGTATAAAACGTAGAGAAAAAGTTAAATACAAAAAATGTTTTGGGTGCTCCGGTTTGCCGGGACAACATTTTTTAATGGAGCGCTATGTATATTTATAGAAATTTCGATGCTACGCTTGATTTTAAGTAAATTTTGTCATTATATAGTATACGCAATTTTGAGTTTTTGAGTAAAATGAACTTAGTTATTTTTTTTAAACAAGCCTTTTGAGAAATATGGTTATTTCACACTTGCAGAGTAAAATTTTGAATTATTAATTATGCATTCGTAAAAATGGTTAGTATTTAACTTTTGAATTTTGAATTAAAAACTTGTTGTTTTTTAATAAAACACCCTGTGTTTATTACATTTATTAGATTTGGGCATTTGTTCTTTATCTCTTCATATATATAATTTGTATACCAAAACTTAATAATTTAGGTTTGAACAATTATCTACAGCTCGACTATTTTTGCTAAAAGTTATATAAATATAAACTAAGACCTATTTTAGCTTTGTTTTCTGCAACCTGATAGCTTATTCACTTTTTAAATATAGAAAATTACTAATTAGATTAAAAAAGAAAATAATTATTAGAATGTTTTATACATAATCACCTTCTTTTGCAATGCAACTAGTATTCACGATTTCCATCTTGGCAATAATATTTCGAACAACATAAGTTATGCTAATTCTTTCTAATGCTTGTCTAATTCTTGGCGCTATTAAATCCATTTTTATATATTCCGTTTTTGGCACCCCATAAAAAAATCTAAGGGAGTCAAGTCTGGGCTCCCTATGCTGACCTATCTACAATAGAAAATGCTCATCGATCCAGTATCCAGTTCCTACAAGGCACTACAGTGTGATAAGAAGATTGTTAATTAACTGAAATATCTCGTTGCCCAATAGATTGAAATACCTTCCTCCATTGAGAACAAAGTCTTAAAATACTATCCCTATTATGCGATCACGTATAATCTCGCACCACACATACTTTTGTGGCCCTGTCTTTTATTTCTTTGACAGGATGTTCATCCGAATTGCATCGGAAATGAGTGTTCTTTTTATTGAAAATCCCGGCCGTATTAACAATTGCTTCATCGGTAAAATAGATTTCCGTGAATTCAGTAGTGCCAATCGCAAAGATAAAAATAATATGAGGTTATAAATTATATTTATTTGTGTTTTTAAAATACTACACTATTTATATTATTATGTTTTAAATAATAGTTTGTTCAAGACGTAAACAAAAACAAATCCATATCATATTACCTAAAAATTTTGTGTTGGTGGCTGGTGGTCGGGATGAAGTGCCAAAAATTCCATAAGGTTCTTGACCCATGTAAAGCAAATGCTAATCCTGAAGAAATTCGTGAATTAGTTCACGAATAACTCGCCCCGTTAGCCTAAATGTTTTTTTTTTTCGATTAAGACTGTTTTCGGACACCTCGTTTATTTTCTGACGACCACTCCACTTTCGAGATCACGAACTAACCTAAAAAAATATGTTTGGTAGGAACCCGTTTTTCTGGATACATCGATCGATATTGCCGCAGGACCAATGCTGGACTTTTATTATTCCTTATTTAAGTTTAAAAGCGCATAAAGGCATTTTTCTTCTAAGATTTTGGTGAATCGAAATATCAAATGAAACGTGTGTCATGTTTAGTTGAAAATACTTGTTCTTGGTTTTAAAAATAATGTACTTAGTTCTAACAACGTTAAAGTATTGGCCATCGAATTTAAAAAAAAAATAATTTTTAAATAATTTATTTAAAGTTATAAAGATTTTTAGCAAAAATAGTCGAGTTGTTGTAGAAAATTGCTCATAACTTCTAAACTATTAATTTTTGATATATAAACTATATACAGGGTGTTACAGAATGTTGTGAGGAAATTTTAAGGACAGATTCTACATCTAAAAATATGAAAAAAAGTTCATATAAACATGGGTCCGGAAATGCTCCGTTTCCCTGATACGGGGTGTTTAAATTTTTCCATCTTTAATAGTTTATTTTACATTTATCGAAAACCTGTTGAGATATTGATATGAGTTTTGGTGCATGCAAATGTATCATTACAGGTCACATTTACATGTACAAAATTGTTTTCTAAAGCGCTTACATCAGTGGCGTTCGTGCCAGCAAGTCTCTATGTTTAGCGAAAAAATCTGTGCGCCACTGGTTTTTACAAAAAATAGTATGGCTTCCTAAAGCCATATTAATTTTACTGAAAAAGGGCCTCTTGGACTTTTTCCTTCTGATACACCGTTTTCAAAATAGAAATTATTTTATTAAAGCAGTACAATAATAAGTCATCGGACTTATTATTGCACTGCTTAATAAAATAATTTTTATTTTGAAAACGGTGTATCAGAAGGAAAAAGTCCAAGAGGCTCTTTTTCAGTAAAATTAATGTGACTTTAAGGAAGCCATTCTAATTTTTTTTTAAAAACCAGTGGCGCACATTTTTTTTCGTTAAACATAAAGACTTGCCAACTAAAACACCCTGTATCATGAAAACGGAGCATTTCCGGACCCATGTTTATATGAACTTTTTTTCATATTTTTCGATGTAGAATCTGTCCTTAACTTTTCCTCACAACATTCTGAAACACACTGTCTACTGTAAACTACTAAGTAAAATATCACCCTGTCCTAAGTTTGAACTTGAACTTGGAAAATATGATGTAAACATTAAAGAGAAATCCTAAACAACGGGAGTAGTCAAACCTTAAACGTGCAACGATCAGCACATTTTATTACATAAATACGCTAGCGAACCATCAGTTTCTCACCTAAACAAGTTTCTTGCAGCACATATGTGCGTGAGATCCTAACCTGCAACCTTATTGCCTATCCAAACATGAGTTTCAAAGCACACATATGCGTAGGCTTAGGGGTTACCCACCTACAGTAGTAAAAGTTGAATCTACGATAAATTTGTCAAAGTCCTGAGAAATAATTTTCAAAGTAAATTCTGTCAAGTAATTAGAGTGCAGTGTAAACTCTGAGTGTACTTAAGACAAAGCCAACCATAAATATAACACACACCACAACTCTTAAGAAAACTATATGAAGAAACAGTGACCAACGATCTATAAACAATCGAAAGGATATGCGCACCATAGTAATCGGGCACAGTGTAAATTCATTAGTTTTCTGACCAATAGACATTGTTATTGTTTTCTCATTAAGTCTTAGACCAATAGACGTTGTTATTATTTTTGACAAAAGTGATTTCTTAATCATCTCTTCTCACCTACGTAGATCGATCCCGAATCTGAGCTATATAACCTGCACGTCAACGAAGGCGTGGCGTCGCGGCATACAGGTCGTAACACTAAAAGACCTACAAATATTCTATACATGACAATATGTGAAAACTTTACTCATAGTAAAATATTGTACATTTTCAGGTATAGAGCAAATGCGAAACAGATGTCAGAAACGTTTAGAGACCGACCCTTATCAGCAATGGACACGGCCGTATATTGGATAGAATACGTCATCAGACATAAAGGCGCACCAAGGCTGCAAAGTGTTGCAAAGTATCTACCATGGTATCAGTACTACCTTGTAGACGTGGTAGCGGTTACAGTTGTCGTACCTTTAGGTTTAGTAGTCTTATTGATCAAATTGGCTCTAGCGTTTTTGAACAAAAACAACGTGAAAAAAAATATCAAAGTAAAAACAAAATAATGTAACAAAAGGATACAATTTGCGACAAAATAATTTGCATTTTTCTACAATTCTTTTTGACATTCTACAAACTGTTTTGTTTCAAGTTTTAATTCTGACCTCCTGCAACCAAAAAAGAGACAAAATGCCTATTTTCTCCTATTAATAACTTGGAAGAAATTGTTTTTATAAACGTAATATGGTGATGCTAGATAAAATTCATACATAATTTTTCGCACAATTAAATTTATTAAAAATACCAAATTTTGGAATCTACCATTCATTTGACTAATTCTGTTCGGTTATGGTCAGCAGCCTTTTAACCTATATTGTTTTCCATTGCAAAGCTAGGTTTCCATTAAGTAAAGCGCATATCTCTTGATCAGGCCTGAGTTTCATATTAGCTTTTTCGCGTTGTTTATCTTTCTTAATACCTCAACGAAGATTATTTTCACTTTAACTATTTTTTTTCTATTACCAGTGCTATTCACAATTTTACGGGGGTTTTAAAAAAATTATGACTAGAATATTACTCGTTAATGTTACGTCCTAGTGAACTCAAGAAGTGTGAACAGAACATGATCATGATTTTTGTAATTAAATTAATTATTTATCGTATATTTTCGTTTACTTTACTTCTCTGTTGATTAAATCATGATCATCTAGATGTTTAACTTTAATCGTGATTCGTAATTCTTACAATAGAGTTTACAGTGTGCTTGGTATTGTGCCATTCTGTATATTTTAAAAATGCCTATTTTCAAAAATATAAATTATCCGCGAAAAGCAAAGAGCATCCAAAAGGGCATAAGTTTTACATCATGAAAAATATCATTACAGCTTAATCGAATTTGACCAACATTGTGCTTTTGTAACTGTTATGATCATGTAGAGTTGTAAATAATGAACTATAATGCCTTCCGATATGTTTAGAATCTGCGATCGAATTATTTATTAAATAAATTAACAAAATTGCTACGCTTTTTCTTTCTTCTAATTGGCGCGAAACCTTCACCTCAGCTTAGAAGAGACCGAGGGTGAATAATATGAAATAAAAAAAAATTAAAATTGAAATTGAGTGAATTTGCAAGTATAGATGCGTAAGCTAGAACGAGCAGAAGCGTGCAAATAGGCCCTAGCTCTAATGCCGGAGACTAAGGGTGGGTTTTATTTATATGGCGCCACGGGCTTGTAGACGGCACAAGCAAGAAATACCCCAAAGCTGAAATATGGTACTCGTTTTAGCCTAAGCTTCGCAACTACCAAAAAAAAGTTATTTAATTAAATTCAAAATTAAGTTGATTTGAGTGCCCGAATTTAACCGGTACGAACAATTGAAAAATAAAATAAACAACCAAGAATTAATTTAATAATGAAAGGCAAGTAAGTAAGCAAATATTAAAAATTGTAAAGCGAGACGCAAAAAAATAACTAAGTATTAACAAGAAAGTCAATAATAAACTGTAGTAGTTATAGCAAGTCAATGGAGCCAGAACATTTCAAACATATAGAGGGCAAATAAACTAAATCAACTGTACTTACGGTCTTTATTTTCTTATCTCTTCCTTTCCGCAGCCCAGGTAGATAGTTAGGTAATCGAATAATTAAATAACACAGGTAAATTCAGTAAATAGAAAGTTGGTTTTTATTTAATAACTCCCGTAGGGAAAAAAAGAACAATAAGGTGGTGATTTTTTTTTCAGTTAAATGCACTAAATTGTATCCACCACTCTATACTGCTAACGCTAAATAGTACTAGTATTGACTACTACTGTAAAAGTCTGAAATTTTACTCAGTTACCTGATGAATGAGGGAAAATAAAAAAACAATTATTAATCAAATTATTTCGCTCAAATAAAACCCGTTATGATTATTTGATAGGCAAAGGGAAAAAAACTTCAAATAGTAATTAAATTACTTTGCTCACTCGAACGTGATTACCTTGTGGTGGCTAACGAGGTTCAAAGAGAAATATTATGCAATATAACCGGCGTTAGAAACAAAACGAACTAATCAAAAATATAAATTTACGTTCATATTTTTGAAAGTCACTAAGTTCAGGTAACATAAATAAAAGACCATCATTCGCTTGTGTATTAAGGCGCGCAAACCATGGTCTGTCGTCACAACGCCGATCTACAAACTAATTATATGTTTATAACTAAAACTAGGTACGCCAATGATAAATGATGCCTTGGGCAGTTGATCAAAATTAAATCAGAAGGTTGAGCGCTGTCTTCGTTAATCAATTATTAACTAGACTCTATCTGACCATAAAGGCTAGACTTAGAGGCTAGAAAACTAGATCAGGAACAAGACATAACAACGCTAAATCTACTGAAAGAAAGCGAGTGCCCCCTAATAAAGGTACCTAGATAAATCGATTCTCAAGAAAAATATCACGTAACTCATCGCGAATTTCATGAAATTAAATCCGATTTATTCTAATAAACTTTGAGCTTCTCTCGGCTAGTTAAAAATGTTAAAATTATCGACTGACAAGAATAAAGCAAACTGAATCTTAGATTTTGACTTATTTGTCCGAGCAATAAGTTAAATTTCAGATTCCGACCTATTAATCAAAGCAAAGAAAATTATCTTAGTTAGAGAAGAAAAGAATAGTTAAAGCTTAGATCTTGAGCGAAGAAAATTACAGTTTGGCGTAACTTCGTCAAGGAGATAAATTAAGTTAAATCTCGGGTTTATTAACCAGAATGAAGAAAATTACGGTTAGGCGTATACAGGGTGCTTCAAATTCGAGTGCATGCATGGGGATCTCGGGAACCGTAAGAGATACGAAGTCGGTTAAATTAAGGCAGAGTTGTGCAATTTGATGCCCAACAAGATGCAGTTTTGAAATTTGAAAAATCCCGAATAGTTCCGGAGAAGCAGCTATTTTATTTTTATTTTTTCCTGACTTTATTTGAACAGATAATATAACATAAATTTAACATTATTATTGCCACTTTTTCCCCTTTATAAAATGGCAGATGGTCGTTTTAAAGTAACCTAAAAAAAAATTGATAAGGTCAATTTTGTAGAACAAGATAAAAGGGGCAAGATACTCCCCAAGAATAAGATATCGGAAAGTCAAAGAAGAAACGTAATAGATAACATTAAGGCTTTTCCGAGGTGCAAGAGCCATTACTCATATAATGAGAATCCTAATGCAAGATA
>MU182549.1:228299-263876 GCA_016904865.1 Pissodes strobi | reverse complement strand
AAAAAAACCTTGTGACGTAATCTCCCTGGGGGCATCGTATAATTTACATATATTATATACGTCCTGGTCAGATCTTATCCGCTACGCTCTCAACTTGTTACAAATTGTCATTAGTATGTGCATGCATACTAAGTGATATGCATATGTTTCCCATATGTGTAATGTGAATGTATCGAGCGTAGAGCACAGTGTAAACGCACATACTTTGGATGTATTTTTTTATTTATTAAACGGTTACTGTTTGCTTCTGAGTGATAGAGCCTGATTGAAATGTCGTAACTTAATTCTGGTAAATACATTTTTCTTTCTTATCTACATTTGTTCTGTAATATATAAATTAATTTCATTTTGTATTTATTTTTAGTATATGTTATGTTATGTAAATTAATACTGCGTTTTCCTTAAACTGTACAAGTAAAGAAAAATAGATGTATAAAAAATGACCATTTGGGTTTTATTGACAGTATTGACTGGTCACTTAAAAATTGTAATCATTCAAGATAATCGGTTAACAAATATCTACTTTAGAACCTACTACCAAACATCATCAACTTAACAGGGTCTTAAGCCACAGTGGCGATAAATCATTCACCATTGTTACGAGCACGAAGAATCTCGGCCTTTAAGTACAATATTTGAATTATTATTAATTCACCATTCTGCCAAAGGTGGCGACAGATTCGTAGTCCTAAGATTTCAATATTAATTAAAATTCAAGGCACACACAGGAATGGTATCATTATATATTGGTCAAATTACACGGTATAATACCACTTCTCTAATTAACTACAGTGAAATCCAATGATTTAAATTCTCGTCTCATTGTATTCTTTGACCCTCTCTTTTCGACAATATCCTTTTAATAAAGTCAATATTTGGTGTTATGTAGGTTTCATATATTGAACTCCAATTTGTTTTCGAGAATAAGCTTACCAATAATGATAATTTGGCCTGACATTTTTAACTTAAATAGTCTCATGTTTTTTGATTTTATAAAAGACATACCTTGACTGTAATCAATTCTAATGCTGATGAATTCTGTGTTTATTCCGGGGGCAACCGCATTATATTGGCCAACTATCTAGACGGTTTGTCCTTGCTATATTTTGCTTGAATTAGCGTTTCTCAATATTTATTTTGTAATTCAAACTTTCTTTTTTTAATTTCTTTATTTTCTTTAACTTTTCTAAAAGAAACGAGGTTAATTAAAGTTTTTAAAGTGTAAAAAGGGATGAATACAACCATGAAAGCAAACTCGTGATAAGTAATTATATAAAAGTTAACCTTACCTTATTTTGTAATTGCTGCCACTTAATGTTGGAAGATATTTGTGGGCTTATACCATCTAAAAATGCCGTATTGTTTCGGGTTGATTAATTTTCTGTAATGTGGCATTTATTTTTCCTAATTAAATTTTTTTATGTCTGACATTTCATAAATCGTGTCAATTGATCTTGATTTACCGTTTTCCTACGTCCACCAACTAGGGGTGTCTGTTCCGAACCACGATGTAATCGATCTGGGAATTATAAATTTGTTTTTGGGACCGCATGTTGTGAATTAACATGAAACATCACGGATATGGTATCGAGCATGCCTACCGGTATCGCAGTGTAACCTATTTGAATAAGAAAAACTCATTATTAGTAGCTTAAATCTTGGATGTCATAGGTCGGGGAACAGAGTGTGTGGAAAACTTGAACCGTCAAATGTGCTGCTACGAGTTGGGCGAGGCCTGGGTAAGCATTAGTCAGTCAGTATAGCAGCTAATTACGATGCGCGTTTTTAGTGAAATAATGAAAAAATAATAAAGTACCTATTCTCTTTGGGGCTAAGGCATTTATTTAAGTTAAGTAGGTTTTGTTAAGTTAAGATATTGAACGATTATTTCAGTTATTGACGGGGAAGTCTTATTTATGTTTCAAATATGGCATAAAAGAGAGCCTCCATGGAGCTTGCGCGCATGTTTATTTTTTTTATCTTCATCGGTGAAAATTGAGCAAGGGCCACTCCTCAAAAGTCAGCCATTGCGACTAACAGTATTGGTATCGCAGTAGAACAATTTTGTAATATCCTTGTGGGGATCTACCAGATCCGTTTTGATTTTTAAACCGTACCTTGTTATTAACTTCAGTGTATTATTAATTTGGTGCCTGGATTCACTCCGTAACTGGATTTTTTTGCTGTCTTCGTCAGGTGAGTTGCCATTTAGTTTTTTTATGGCGTCGCCACGTGGAGACCCCACGTGGTTGGTTGCTAATTTGTCTCTAATTTTTATTGCAGTGGGTTTGTCTCATCCATCTTTTGAGACAGCCTAGCTAATCTGAGCATTAGCAGAATAAAAAAAAAATCCTCAGAGGTAAAATATTGATTTTTTTGCCTGTAAATGTTCCTTGCCTTCGATTTTAAGTAGAAGATTTGAATATGTTGATGTTTTACAGGTCTTTCCTATTATGCGAAGGCAGTGGCGGAACTACCGGTGTGCAATGTGTGCGAAGCACACAGGCCCAGGTTAACAAAAGGCCCGGGGCCCGGACCCGGAGCCAGAAATATGAAAATGCAAAACAAAAAAGTCAAAAAACAATATTCTCATAGAAAAATTGAAATATTGCGGTCACGGACCCACAAAATACTCAATACTTTTATAAATATTCACATGAAACTGCCTTTATTTTTTTATTGATTTTATTAAACCATAATTCGCAATACATGCATTTAGTTCAAAGGCCGCCGGTGTACCTGTCGGCGATTCCGGCGACTTAGACAATGTCTTTAAGGAACAAATTGGAAAAATTTGAAACAGTTTTTCTTATTGTTTTTCAAAATAAAATTTTAAAGAATATTGATACATTGTCAAAACTTTTACAAAAAAAGAGCAAAATATGGAAGCTACGTCTAAAATGTTTACCACGGCCACTGAAACCATAAATCAAATAAGAAAAAATTTTGATGTAATTTAAATGGAAGCTGCTACTTTGGCTACTACTGAATTCGAAAACAAAAGGATATCAAGACCAAAAATATTTTTTGATGATGTGAGTAACCATTATCAAGTTCACACAAGTGATGTTTGGTAGAATAAATGTGTTTTTTAAAACTATAGATATTATTAGAGTTCAATTAAATCGAAGTTTCGGCCTTGACAAAATTTGTTCTTATTTCCCCATTTTACTCCCCAACGTTTTACGAGATCCTTCTTTTTCTGATAATGATATTTATGATATGAGTCAAGCCCTGCATCTTTAATATCCAGAGGATATTGCGGACACAATTTCATCCCAACTTTCATTTAGAGAATGTTTTAAGAACGATTTAGATAATTTATCTTCTGTTTTTGATTTATTAGATTTTATTTTGGCAAAAAAATATTATTCATCTTCCAGTTTTAGTGAAATTGTAACTGCCTGTGTTATTTTTTTGACCATCCCTATTTCGGTTGCATCAGCTGAACGGTCTTTTTCCAAGTTAAAGTTGATTAAAACTTATTTGAGAAATTGATGACCAATCAAAAATTATCAGCTTTAGCAATTATTTCTATAGAAAATGAGGAAGCTCAAAAAAATAGATATTTCCAATCTTATTTCAAATTTTGCGCATGAAAAAGCAAGGAAAAAAGATTTTTCTTGTTAGTTCGTAAATATTTGAGAGATTTTAAATTTTTTTTGTTATTGTTGAAGAATATCCAATATTTTGTTGTTTTATTTTTATCATATTAATTTAGAATAAAAATTGTTTTTAGTTGATTTGTTACTTGTACGTATATAAATTATTATTCTTATCACAAATTGTTTTTGATTTGTACTTCTAGATTTTTCTATGTTTAGAAAATTAAATACTTATCAGTATAATAATTGCTTTTTTATGTACCCAAAATTCATATATTAATAGCATATCACAATAGGGGCCCGGCAAAGCTTCCGCACACAGGCCCGTGGTTACGTTGTTCCGCCACTGTGCGAAGGAGTATAAGTGTCCTACTGGCCGGAGTTCATGGTATTCAATCGTGTATGTTTTCTGCTGGGAGTTGCTTGAAAGTTACCCATGACTTCCTGTTGAATGACCCAGAGGAACTAACCTTGAAATGGTATACCTAGGCTTTATTTGATATTTTAATTGCTGTTTGATTTATATCGACTACCTCTACACCTTTATGTTTCTTTTAAACATTCGCTAATTAAAATACATTTCAGCAAATCAGACTTGGTTTTTATTTAGATGTTCTTTATTTAATGCATTAACGCTAATTTAATTCCAAGTTTTTTTTTACCAAAATTAACTATTACGATAACGTTTAGAGTATCCAACTGTAATCAGAATATTAGTATTTGATATATGCCCTGGTGGACTCAGAAGTGTAAACGGAACGGTGATGTTTTGTGTAGTTTAGGAGCTAATTATTTTCCTTTACTTTAATTTGTAACAGTCTGATTTTGCTACTATAAAGGATTATAAATTTTATTGTATATGCCGCATTTAGCAGGAAGAGATTCTATATTTTGTGATTATTGAGTATTAACCTCTTCGGTTAATTACTTATAAATTCATTTATTTGATTTGTTGTCAATAAGCTTAATGGACTTCCCGTTGCTGCATTTATTAATATAAATTTATTGTATGTACATACGATTAATATGTAATAGCGTTTATAATACTGTTGTGGCCGTTAGTGGCTATTTTGATCATCTTTTTTCTTACGTTACCCTTCAGCACTTTGTGACTATATTTATTATTTACTTTAGTGGATAATCTGTTGCCTCGCTTAGGTTCGATCAAACAATTAAAATAAGATATTATGTTATTAGTTTAACTTTGCTTATTTATATTATATAATTATGTTTACCTGCAGTTCTGTATTTTTAAGAACTGAGTTAATAACCTACCTTTGATCCTCGTTAGATCGATTAAATTTATATACGACTTTCGGTTTGAATATTACCCTTATAATATCGGACTGATATGGCTTCAACCTGTTGGGGTCATGGATTTGCTTTGAGATACTGCTGCTGTTTTATCATTTACCTGTTAATTCGAGAATAATCGTTAGTTATTACATTTTTCTTTTTTTTTTTCCAATAGTAAAAACTAGTACTTGTTGCTTATTTTCTTCTAAGACTTGTTGATTTCTGCATACATAGCTTGTTGTTTGTTCTTCTCATACTGATCTAGGGATTTAGGGCCTATCTCTTACATATTTTACCATGGTTTTCCCTTTAATTGTCATTCAATCGTCAATGTGTATTTTTCTTTCTAATGCTTTAGTGGATTTAGAGGTTATATTGTAGTTCCATCTTCTTACCGACAGTTGGGGATATTTGGGATTACTACTTTATATTTATCTTTTCGAGTGGCATGTTGTAAGTTTTGTAATATTCGATTGGTAGCATTGAATATTAGTAATGGGTTCTTTTCACTGAATTGTTGCCGTCGATGGGGATTTCTAAAGGTTTATTATTTCTTTCCGGAATATTTCCTATTGTTTAATGAAAAATTTAATTTTAGCTCATTAATTGTGGCTTCCGCAGTCGTTTTACAACGCCTAGTTTTCGTTTATTATCTTAGAAGTAGTATTCCTTGTATCTTCTTTCTTCATTTCGCAGTCTTCTCGGCGCTACAATTTTTTCCTGATTCCGTGGAAGTGGCAAAGGCAAATTGATAGAAACGGATGATCTCGTTCTTCTAGAAAAGTGTTTTGCTGAAGTGTAGCTCTAGGTATCTCAACCTTTTCGCATTTTTTTTGTTATTCTACCCTTCTGGGGATCTTGAGGATGTCCCTAATTTGTGTTTGACACAACCGATTTATCGGGATGTAGTGTATCAAGAAACACTCGGTATTCCACAAATTAGATCTTTAAAACATCCCGACTAGCCAGAGGTCTAGACGAAGGTTATTTACATTAACCATTACACGTAATATTATTGTTTAGCTTGAAAGAACGCGATACCTGACGCGGTCGGTAAGGCTAAGGTTAAAACCTTGTTTAGTCAACCTCGTCAGTGCAATGTTTTGATACACGACCGAGCCGTGAACCTATACCAATATAGGATATAGAGAGAGAATACAAGACTGAGTAACATTGTTACATGTACGTAGATTATAAGAATATACACTATGTAGCGTTACTATCTTATATATTCTTTGCTAAAGTTAATACAGAACTCTATAGTTACCTGGAGTATTATTCTATAAATAAAAGGAGATCTACAGGGATATTAAGTACTTACACTAGGTAAGATGTTTCTGGAATGAAATTTTTTTACTGCCTGCTGACACATGGTCGCCATGACGCTAAGGGTTATTTTCCATTGTTTCTCGAGGCTTTCCGAGCTCACCTTATAAAGCCGAGGCAGTTGATCCTCCAGGCAACCCTCCAACTCGAGAGAGGGTTTTACTACCTCACTTTCACCTTTTTGGGCGGAAGACTCACTCTCGAGCAGGTGACTTTCACCTCAGCCGCTGAACTTTCAGCCTTTTCAGCAGCAGACCTTCGGACTGATCTAACGTGGTATCGTTCTCATTGTTTTTTTTATTATCTCATTATTGTAGGTCGAGCTTTAAGATAGCTCTTATTGATTTTATTGCTTTTATTATTATTTTTATTATTGATTGATAATATTATTACTGCATTCATTATTGGTGCGGCTACTAATTGATGCATTTGGTTTTACATATCTGTATTAATCTTAATTAAACCAAAGTGATCACTTCGAATAGTAGTGCTTAGAGTTTATAGGTGTTAGGCACACAGTACCTACCGAGTTTACCAACAGAATTGGTCTCAGTACAATCATCATATTGTACCATCACCGTTAATTACTTAATAGTTTTTTTGTGGTCATTCCTTTGCTTTTAAATTTCACTTAAGATTGTTGCTGTTTTAAATTAAAAAATAAAACTAGAAGCCAATAGTTCGAACCTTAAATTAAGATTGTGTTTTCTTGTTAAATAAAACGTGCCTAACAACCCCGTATAACTTCAGCGGAGCTTTTCCAGTTTAGCTGGCAGAACTGGTGGCGCTCACGAACTCCATACTTGGAGCCGGGTAATGCACACACTAATTCCAATTCATTTGCAGTCAAACTAAACTTTTGTAGCCAAGCAAACCAACCATTTTATGGTAATAAACGAATCTTATGTATCTGTTTCATTTATTATCTTTTAATATTAGTGTCTCAAAACGGAGGTAATTAGTAAATGTAACTGATCTGAATCAATTAAGCTTAATAATTGAATGATGTTGATATATTTTTTTTGTTTTTAATTGAGTTAACTTCTGGTTTTATTATTTATATTTTTTGTTGCGTAGCCTACGCCAACAGGAGTTCTGGGTTAAAAGTTGAAGACTTTCTGGCTTGTGCTGTTTACTAGATGGTGCTGCATTAACAATCCCTCCCCACCATCCATCCATTCCCCATTCCCCCATCCCCCCATCCCACTGCTGCCCCACATTTGGGCTAAGGCTAAATTCGCAAGCTTAGAAGAGAGATGGTTTTGGTCTACGCATCGTTAATTGTAAATTTTCCTAATTTAACTTTATACACTCTCATTTTCTTCTAATCTGAGGTGAAAACTGAAAAATTATATTAGATGCTTATGAAAAATATGGCACAGTGCACATCTGGGCAAATACTAATAATTTAAACTTTTGGAGGTGATATATATTAAACTTCTTTATTCCTTTAATATTCATAATTTTGTTTGCAATTTTCTTTCCCAATCATTCGTATTTCTACATTAAACTTTTTTTTCAGTTTTTAAATATTTCCGAAAATCGACATATGATAAGCTATAAAAGAATACTTTATTCCCATAAGGCGTTTTTTAATTGATTTATTATTTAGATCTTCAGCTCGTCCTGGCCTTTACGCGCTTCAGCAATATTTTTCCGTGTCGAACAGAGTATATAAATATTAAATTTATCAAGAGATAAATTGTCCCGAAACAGCATGCCAATGCCCTCTTTATTACAATAAGTAGTAGCAATTAAAAATTTTATCAGAAGAATGATTACATTAGAAAATGGCAAACCGATACGCTGAAAGATTTAAGAGTAGTTATAACTGATTACGATATGCAAATAGCAGTAACGTTAGTTACTTCCAACAACCTCAGTAAACCGAAATGAAATTCAGAGTGATATTACTGTTAATATTAGGTCTAAAACAATGCTCTTCCGCAAATATTTTAGCGCTGTTTACATTTCCTGGTTTCAGTCACTTCAAGATGTTTGGACCCCTTTTAAAAGAGTTGGCTAACAGAGGACACAACGTGGATGTAGTTAGTCATTTCCCTTTAGATACTCCTATTGAAAGGTAAGAGAACTTGATGTAGAAAAACAGCATTCCTACTTAAAACTGAACCCTAAAATAATGTCTTATATGATTTATTAATTGGCAGGAAATTGGATAGAAAATTAATTTTCCCTGATATATTAGAAATGAGACCAATAGTTTTATTTCTGTGGTAAGATAAAAACAACTGTTTTATTTCTTATTATTACACGAAGCACTTTGTTAAATTCATGCTCTGTATTATTGTGTCTAATTATTTTTTTTTATTCAACAATAACTTGTGCAAATAGGACCGCTTCGGTTTTAAATCTCTGGGATCTAAAATATTACTAATCTAATATATTGTACCTAGAGAAGAGGAGAATCCTGGTAGCAGATTTACCACCGAACTGTAAAAGCTTTTTAGGGTGTTCAGTTTCTTTAGTCAGTATATTAGACTAATGCCATTTTACACCCAGAAACCTACCACTGAAGCCATTATGGTCATAAATTATTAGGGTAGTCTGGGTAGTTGATGAGAAATAGAGCAAGTAAAAATGGAAATACTTCATTACTTTTCAGTCATAATATATAAAATTTGTGAATATTGTAGAACCTTTTGTGTTTGTTAACTAACAATCCAGAGTACTTTTCCTTCCAAAATCTGATTCGGGAAAGTAGAGTGGACGAGAGGCAAACACGAGACTCTCAAAATTGTCGTGTACCTATTAATTGACATAGACATATTTATTTTACATCGTTACGTGAACTTTTTTGATGCCAGTCACTTTAAATATGTTGTCTTGTCTTGTAGTAGTAGTACCCCCTTACATGGGGGTTGGATGGCACTGCAACTAGGCAATTTGCCAGCACACCCTTCGTCCGGCACTTAGACAGAGGCAGAGCTACCCTTCTGCTTGCGTTACACGTTATTCCAGTTTGAAGGGCCTTGTATTCGGTGAGAACCTCCAGTAAGACGGGCCTGAGCCCCTGGTGATTCCCGACTTTTGCGTAAATATAAGCTATCTTGTTTCTTGATCTGAAGATTAAAAGTGCTGTGAATCAATAGAAATGTATCTATACAATGTAGGAAAAAAAATATGAGGCTAAGATTAGTAGGAACAATACAACATAAGAATATAGGGTAAACATTCAAGACCTCACATAGGATGTTGGGCAAATAAGCTGAGCATTATATTTTAATCTTGTTGTAATTTAGAAAATAAATTATTAGTTTGATTGACTTCATGCAAGGTTTAGTTATAATTGTTTGAGAAGAAATAGGTAATTGAAAATTCATGTTGGTAAATTCTTTATATAAGTCTAAATTAGGCATATAGTTGATAGGGCATTCAAACAATATATGATTGATGTCTTCAATCATCCCACATTCACATAAAGAATCATTTCTGAGGTTTAATTTGTGTAAAAATTCTCCCGTTAAGCAGTGACCTGTACGCATTCTGATAATGGTAGTGATATGTCTTCGATCTTTGAATGTCATAGAGGAAAACCATTTTTTGTTAGGAAAATAAGATTGAACTTTAAGGTAGCGATGCTTGTTATTATGCATAGCCATTGACCAATTTGTCTTAAAATCGACATATGGCTTATTTTTAATGGAAATATAGATGTCATTGGAGTCCAACTCCATTGCTTTGGGTATCACCAGTATTCTACCAACATCAGCCAATGTATCTGCTTCTGAATTTCCTGCAATGTCAGAATGTCCTGGAATCCAGCTCAACCTGATGTAAAACCCATTCTTATTAGCTAATAATATTAACCTTTTAGTTCTTAGAGTCAGGTGATCCGCTTTAGCGTTGTGTAAATTGTTGTTAATTTTTTGTATAGCACTTTTAGAGTCCGTAAAGATAATAACGTTTTTAATATTCTTTTTAATAGCAATTTTAACGGCTTCATGTATGGCAATTATTTCTGCCTTACAGATATTTAGAAGATCATTAAGCCTTGATGAGAATTTAAAGTCTAATTGCGGAATCGTAATACCAAAGATATATTTTTATGCATCTTTGGTAATACCATAGCCAACCCTATTATCTTTTCTGGAGGCATCTGTGTATATCAAGAGTAAAAGAGTTATTGTATTTTTCTATGATTAGGTTAAATTTTTCTTTAATCATTAATTCATGTTTGTTTATATTACAATTGATTATTTTGACTGGGGAAATCAGATTTTCATAATCAGTTTCATAGCATGGGAGGTTGCCAGATTTATAAATTTTGTTTAAATATGATAAGAATTCTCCTTCCATTTCTATCAAGTATGTCACCTTATTATTATTATTAAAACCTGTTTTATGTAACAGAAAATTACGACTCTCCAGAATGATCTTTAAAATGGGGTGATTTTGAATGCTTATAATTTTGGTTATGAATTTAATGGTTAAAATTTTCCTTCTCTGCTCCAAATCAACAGTAGAAGCTTCCGCTAAAAGCGCTGCTCTTGGTGTAGATCTCATACAACCCAAGCAAATACGCAAACCTTCATAAAAAATTGAATTGAATTTTTTTAAACTATTTTGACTAACTGGTTTAATAAGAATTGACCTAAATGCGAAACCACCATGGCTTGGAAAATTGTAAATAATGTAGCAGGGTCTGCTCCCGACCATACGCTACAAATAGCCTTCAGAATGTTAAGACCTTTTTTAGCTTTATTAATTATGTACTCGATATGAATATCCCACTTAAGGTGTTCGTGTAAATGAAAACCTAGGTATCTAACTGAAGATTTATATTCTATTTTTTTATTGTCAATTTTAATTGGGGGGGATAATGATTTTCTTCTATCCTTAGTAAACCATACTGCTTCACATTTATTTAGAGCCAACGTTAAATCTCTTTTCCTGAGAAAGTTATTCACCATTTCTAATGCTGAGTTCATTTTGAGGGCCATAACTTCGATGTTGAAACCCTTAATGAATAGCACTAAATCATCAGCATAACCTATTATTTTAACCTCGCCGAGATTCAATTTAAAAAGCTCTGTTAAATAAATATTAAAGATAATCGTACTCAATGGTGAATCTTGAGGGATTCTTTTAGTGACTAAGAAAGGACCCATGAATGAACCGTCGCGTCGTCGTTTCTGGTATGAATCAGTCTATTTCTTAAAATTTTACTAATTTATAAAATTATTAATGCAATGGGAATTTTCAAGATATTTCATTATAAAGTTTATAGATATCCACATTTTCGTACGCTGCCTTAATATCCAGAAATACAGCCAAAACTGTTTCTGAGGTCAGGAACACATTGCATATAAATAAGGGTAAGTATGCCGCACAATCATATATCCCCCTTCCCTTACGAAACCCAAATTGTTCGTTACTAAAATAATTATGATGTTCTAAATGCCAATCTAATCTATTCTTGATCATTATCTCCAAAGTTTTACAACTACAAGAAGCCAGTACTATTGGTCTATAATTTACCGCTTGAGTTGGATCTTTGTTAGGTTTACGAAAAAATAGAATTCAAATATTTCCAAGAATCTGGTATTGCTTCTTCTACTAAAAATTTATTAAAACAATCCACACAATTTGTTTTGCTCTTAACAGTAAATTCTTAAGCATGGAATATGCAATCATCATGCATCCATGCCTGTGGCTGAAAATTTTTCATTTTGCAAGGCATAATTTAATTCATAAATGTTAAAAAGTTGAATATTATTAAATGAACCAACTTGTAATAATTGAAAAGTTGGGTCTATATTGATTGTGGCCATTTCTTCTAGAATAGATTTTTTTAAGACATCATCAATAATAAATTCTTTAGATTTAATTCTAGCATTATTTGCGAATTTTCTAATTTTATTCCATACATACGTTATGTTAGAATTCCTGTTCAAGGAATGACAAAAAACCCTAAATTTTTCCCTTTTTTTAACTCGCAAATTTCTCCTTGTTTTTGCTATAATTTTCTTAGCTGTGATAAAATTTTCCATAGATGGTAATTTATCAAAGTCTTCAAGAACTCCTTTCCTTTTTGTTACCCAAACATTGCATTCTTCATCCCACCAGGGGTTGCCTATCCTATTAGGAATACCATACGTTTTTTTGGTATAGCCTCATCTGCCACCAAATTTAAAACCTCAATTAAATTATCTTTTATTACTATGTCAGCCAAAACCCTTTCATAATATAGATCCCAATTAGCCCGTCTACAATTTCTTAGTTGATATGATCCACTAAAAGAAGAATTCAAGGATTGATCATTATTCAATTGAATGTTCAGTGAAGTGGGGAAATGATCACTATTCCCGCAGTCTCGAATGACTTTCCAACGAGAGTAAATTTCTAATTGGCTACTGATAATTGTTAAATCAACTGCACTAACTTTATGGTTTTTGTTCTGCAACAAAGTGCTTGAACCATCATTCATAACCACCAACTCGTTATTGAATAAGAAATCATTTAATAGTTTTCCTCCTGCATTTATAGGGGATTCATCCCTCACCATAATGATTATTTTTTTTATTTGAAAAATCTTTAATCAAGAAATCCAAAAAATTTAAATCAAAAGCAGTATTAGCATTACTATATATATATTAATTATAAATATATCTCCAATTTTAACAGAAATAACCGTTGAATAGATAATGTTATTTTTAATAAAGGTTACCATCCCTCCATAACCATTTGGTCTATCTTGTCTAACAACGTTATATGAATTTAAAGTAAAATTATGATTAGGGTTTAACCAGGTTTCATTGAGTAAAAGAATATCAGGCCATTCTTCCCTTACTAAATTGAGTAAATTTTCTCTGTTAGATCTAATACTGCGGATGTTCCATTGTATTATTTTAAGTTTGTTTTTTTTGTCATAAATTATTTAATAGTCAGACTAATTAAGATCAAGTTATATCAATAATCATTATCAGATTCCGAATTCCGATCTAAGTCCATGTACCCAGCTGTAAACAAATGTTTTTATTACTTCCTGAAGTGTGTCTAAGGAAATTTATTATTTGTGAAAAATCTATATTAGAAGGTTGCGATGAATTTATATTAGAAAATGCACTGGTTGCACGCTTATTTAGAATTTCTTTTTGAGAAGCATTTCATGCTAGAGATTGTATTGAATGGATCCAGTTTTTTTCAATTCTAGAATTAGGGAAAAATAATTTATCTTCGTGCGCTTTCCGATCATAGCCCTTATGAATCATTCTTTTCTTATTTGAATCAGCTAATATAACTTGTTGGTATGATCTTTTCGTAGGGTTGTTTCTAAACGCTTGAGCCCGTCTTTCTGTTTGTTCAATAATTGACTCAGAAGACTGTTGAGACTAGTTGATGTTATTGTCATTTTTGACAGATGGAAAATCACCAGTATTGTATATAAAGTCTCCTTTGGAGATATATTTTTTTACATAAATTACTTGCTTCATAAAAGGGTAAATTTTCAAATTCCATTAGCTCCTTAATGTTTTTTTGTCTCAAATACTCTGGACACTCTTTAAAAGTTGATTTATGATTTTCTCTACAAAAAAAAGCATTTGGTTTCATAGGTGCAATTCTCACCTTCTTGAGTATGAAGTTCCCCTGCACAATTAAAACATTTTTCTTTTCCTTTACAGGTATTACGGGTGTGTCCATATCTTAAACATCTAAAACATTGCGTAACTGGCGAAACATACACTGCAATGGGATATTCAAGATAATAAAATCTTACATATTTTGGTAAACGTAGGTACCCCTTTAAAGGTGAAAAGCACCGTACCCGTAGGTTCATAAGTTGTTTCATTAGTTTTAATAATTTTTCTATTCAGTCTTTTGACGCTTAAAATCTGAATGTCATCATTGGCTTTACACACTCTCAACAATTCTTCCTCAGACAGATCGTGATCAACATATCTAACTATACCCTTTGAAGTGACAAAATTAAAGGGAATAGATATTTTGTAACCTTTTTCTAGAAGAATTTTATTTGTTAATAAAGAGTTTGCTGACGTGTAAGTATGAGATAAATTGTATTGCAACTCTGTTCAATCCCTTATTGGCAATATTACGAATATCTGTTAACTTTAAATTAAAGATTTCCCTAGTTATTTTTATATTGTTAGATTTGCCTCTACTAAATCCTACTTTCTCAGTCGTTTCCAAATATTCAGTAAATGGACCCTTATCTGACGGGGAATAAAGAATGTTATCTCTAACATTTTGTTTATCTGTCTCAACCTGTTTTTTATTGACAATATTTACATTATTGCAACCTGAAGCATCGGAATTTATACTAGTCTCGCTGAAATTATTCTTATTGGAATGGAGGGGAGGGGGATCCGGCCCCCTTCCTTCCGCCATTTTATCCTTTAAAAGTCAATCAAACCTATTTCAAACAAAAGAGAAAAAGCAAGGCAATGGAGGCACTACAAATAGCAAATGCTCAACTTACCAATAACACGAATCACTAAATAAATTGTTAGTTAGATGCCCCTTGACTTTTAGAAATCGCAGGGAGCGTAGCCAAACGTTGCTGCTCATACAAAGGTATTCAGGACTGCATTAAATATGTTTGTATGTCTGTAACTTTTTAATTTCAAAACCGATCGGATCGATTCTTGCTTCATTATACAGGTACAGGAACATCATCTTAAGTGTCTCACTCGATTAGCAATTTTCCTATTTGCTTTTCCAGAAATATAGGGTTGTAGGCACTTTAGGAGAATCGTTTTCAATATACAGGGTGTTAAAATTTTCAATTGTCGGAAATCATTTCAAGCGTCTCTTGAATTGGCAATTGGCAATTTTCCCATCTGCTTATACAAAATCAAATAATATTTTGTTTTCTGACGAATCTACATTTTGTTTGAATGGACAAGTGAACCGGCACAACTGTAGATACTGGTCCGATGAAAATCCACATCGGATGGAGCAAGTTCACACACAACGACCACAAAAAGTCAATGTTTGGTATGGTTGGTGGACATATCATAGAACCCTATTTTATCAATGGAAATTTAAACTCTGATAGATATTGGGCACTTTTCCAAGAATCAATACTTCCAGACCTTATTCGATTATTTCCGAACAATAATGATTCAAATTTAATAGCAGAGAACTTCTTTATTATTGGTTCAGTCTTTAGTATCATGGTCCCCTGATAATAAATTTATAATTGGCCTCTAAGTTTACCTGACCAAACTAGTCCGGATTTCTTTTTATTGGGTTATTAAGATCAAAAGTGTTTACTAATCGTCTTGACACTCCGAGAATGGGCAAATAATGAGCAAACTTTAGAATCAGTAAATTTCTCTAATATTATTTTTTTTAAATAAAAATATTCTTTAAAACTACGTTATATCTTTAATAATTTTATTTTACACAAATAATTAACTAAAAAGCGAAATTTTAAAATTTACGTCAACCCACACCAAAGTTGACATTTCTCGTTTCCATTGTAGTATTTTTGATAAAATCCAAAATAGCGAATTGGTGTATTTTCTTCTGTAGAATTTAATAACCAAGAAAATGCAAGAAATGGATGAAGAAGATTTATCGCAAATTTTCATAAAAATATATCCGTCAATACAATTCTAGGAATACAAACCTATTTGAGGAACGAAGCGTCGAGTACAAAAATTCCATTTGGCCGTAGGTTCCAAACCCCAATATAGACTATTTGTGGAAAATAAAACTTTACATGATAGAAAATGAAATTCACCAAATTCTATAAATTTTAATAAAACCACTAATAAACGTGTTCAATGTGACTTCCATTATTCTCGAAACAATATCAATAACCTCTTTGTAGCCTTTCTAAACTTGCTGCTAAAACGTAATTTTCCTAGTTAAGGCGGTTTATTTCATTAACAATGTGCTTGTATACCGTGTTCTTTAAATGGCCGCCCCAAAGAGATGTGCATCAGTTTAAAAAGTGAACAACATCACGCAGAGCATGCGGAGATGCTCCATCATGTTTCCAATTTAAATTTTGATATCCTGCCACTGGTAACTTTCAAAAAGTTTCCAATTTCGTTTTCTAGGAACTCATAGTTTCTTTGTCCATTTAATGTTCTATTAAAAAATATTGGACACAAAATTTTATTTTTTATGCTACACAAGGCATGAATAGAAATTCTCCCTTGAAATTTAATAGTCTGAAACTATTGGATTTAAAATGGCGCAGTAATGACTATTACGTCTATTGAATACTCCAGATGCGGCAAATGTTGCGTCGTCTGTCCATAAAATAACTTTTAATTAATTAGGGTCTTCGTTTTCTTGCCAAACTACAATTTGATAAACATATTGGCGCCGAAATTCTTTTTGTACCGGTGTTAGCTGTTAAAGTGGGAAAATGCTTAAATTTATGAATTTTTGAAGTCTTGTGAACAGTTCGTTGGGCAACTCTTCTGCGTCTTACTTCCCCGTATTGAACGTCCCGAACTGCACCCGAAATTGATTGGCCTGAATTAATTCAAAAATAATTTAAAATGAAATGGCACGGTCTCGATATTTTTTCTTTGCAGATTTGCAGATTGTGAAAAACAATCCCCTGTTGTGCTAAATCTTGCAATACTTGTACTATCAAATTCAATAAAAATGTGTATATAAAACGTTGTGGTGACGGAACTAACATATATTAAAAAATGTAATGTTCACTTCGTTAAGAATAGGACAGAAAGAAGTAAACGAATTTATGTAAGATTTAATTTAACATTTTTCTAGTGATATAATTTAAGAATCAAATAAATTATTCACCGTCAATCTGAAGCAGAAAATACTGCGGTAACTCTTGAAATGTATGCATTCAAAAATGTGTGGCCTAAAAACCTCCATTACATTACAGGTACAAAGACATTAGTCTCAAAGGAAGTGTCCCAATATTCACAAACAATATGACAGTAGATTCTGTAAGAACTGTACCAACGTCAAAAATAATAGAGAAGGTTGGAGTAAAAGCAGGTACTGAAGTATGTGAAAATGGGTTCAAATCACGTCAATTCCAAGAACTGAAAAATACCTCAAAAAAGTACGACATTGTTATATCCCAGCTTTTCGGAACAGAGTGCCTGTTAGGATGGGGATGGTACTTTGGTGTACCGTCCGTAGTAATGACCAGTAGTGTCAATTTACCTTGGGCAGCTGATAGATTTGGACTTCCCGATAATCCGTCTTATATTCCGAATTACTTCATGGATTATGGGTCAAAAATGACGTTTTACGAGAGAATTATTAATACATGCACACTTATTGAGGCAAAAATAATGTAAGTATGTAAAGGGTATAAGGATAAACAAGTCATGCAAGGGTAGAGGGGTTTAGTCAAGTTGGTAATTAACAATTAACAATTAAGCAACTTAAAATTTAATCTTACCGAAAATATGAAGATAATAGTATTTAAGGTTATCGTTCGCTCAAAAACCTGCCAATTAATTCTATGATTTCGGTATTCCACAAATATAGTTAGCATCTTCATATACTGCATTGAAACTTGGTAATGCTGCGATATCGGTACAGCAATATCGCGATCCTGAGGAGGATCCTTAAAACCCAATATTTTTAATAAAATATTAATATACTCTAGTGCCTTACTTACTGTTGAATGCGAGTACTAAGTCCCCTCTCCAGACGCCCAATTTCTTAACAGTTCTTCCATATTTAACCAAATTCCTACCTTATGACTTTCTGAATTGCAATGGCGGCCGATACATCGCCGGCGACACCCCACTCTATACTCCAATTACAAAGCTTTAATTCAGGCAAAAAGTAATACGGTTGCATCAACAATAAAGAGTGTTGAATTTAATGCAAATACTATTTGCGACCATTAATATTCAAATTATAATTATATCCAGTTGTTTGGAAGGATTTTATTTTTAATTCAATCATGTGCATGCTTAAACAAAACAAAGGATTTGTTAGAAAAGACTAGCAATCGCAATTTTTGCATTGAAATAAATAGATTTACATTAAATTGAAATTCTTTTGCAATTCTTTCTTATTTATTATTAATTCAATATTAGCTAAATAGTTGACTGGATGGCAAGAACCTGAATTAATATGAACTATATTTAACTCAAAAATAAAGTTATCAATAATAGGCTTATAATTATTCAAATTACCAGGTTATGTTTTTCTGTGTACTATTAACAATTACCAAATAAATAAGAGGTGACCAGCTATTATCTCATAAGGTTGGTGGTTAGTTGAAAACGTAAATACGCAGACGTACGGCATATGTGTCTCAACTGATATTTAATTTTGTTCTACTGAATTTTGATTTGGCATTCCTATTCCAACAACAACAACTCTTATTACGGAAGAATAACTTGTAAACAAGGTACTTTATCTATATCTCAATATATTTCAAAGCGAATTAAACTATATCGTGTTATTATTTGCTTATACCATGTTACGATATGACCGTCAGCATATTGTTTTTTTTATTAATTTTTTCATATATTTTTGTAGTTATTACTGGTATAGCACCCGGACATCAAATCGTCTGGCCAAAGAATTTTTTGGAAATGATATGCCTGATTTAGATGTTTTAGCTCATAACACTAGTTTGCAACTTATCAACACCCACTTCAGCGTGAATAATGCAAGACCTTTAGTACCAAATGTAATAGAAGTAGCTGGATTACATATTCAACAACCTAAACCCCTAAACCAAGTAAGCAACTATAATAATCAATTATTACTAAAGCTGCAGTTATAAACTCATTTAACATTTAATATTTAAGCGAAGACTTAAAAAGCTGAGTTTTAGCAAATCCTTTATATCAATTTATATAAACCTCATTTCAGTTTTATCAAAAATGACTCACAAACAAAACGGCGAGATAACGATGGGCCAAAATGGGCTGTAGTGTTGATGGAGAAAAGATAGGAGCGTATGGTCTTTGCACAAGGAATGACAAGGAGACGGATTAGCGCAGTTCTGCTTATAGAATAATTTCCTAAGCGTTAACACCTTTTTCAAACAACACCCTAGAAGACTATATACCTGGAGGTAACCTGAAGGCAGAGAGGATAAGATTGTAAACCAAACTGATTTCATTTTGCTGGACAGGGAAATCAAGCGGTATATAAAATCAGTGAAATCTTATCCTGTAACAGATATTAATAGAATCCTGTCATAATGTACTTTCAACTCAAAAGATTCCGGAGAGTCAAAAAAAAACAGGCATCGCACAACTGAAAAAACATAACAAAAAAAATAGATAAACTCCAAAATTGAGCAAGAATTAGAAACAACAGAGAAATATGCACAGGAAGAGAACATCGCGATAATTGGAACGAAATAAAATCAAAAATAACGAAAATTCAAGAACAAGACATCGGATTCACATTAAATAGCAAGAATGGATGAAATCTTGGATCTCGTGACAGAAAGACGGAAATATAAATTACTGTGGAGAAAATACAAGCACATTAATAAGATTGTTAGAAAAACATGTAGAGAGAGAAAAGAAAAGTGGATGTAGGCAAAATATGCCTCCAGATTGAACAACGTCAAAAAAAATAGGATATCTTTAACATGCATAAAAAAATAAAGAAGTGACAAGTCGGTATAGAAAGCCTCAAGCAACATTCTTAAAGAAAAATAATAACGGTATAATTCTAGGCGTTGAAGCCAAGCTTATGAGATGGCAGCAATATGTTAAAATACCTTACCTCACTTACCACCACCGACAGACCACAAAATAAATGAAATTGGTCCAGAAAAAGCCACAGACGAGTTTGTTCATGCAATAAGCGCACAGAAAGAGAGAAAAGCTATCGGGCTTGCGAATATACTTTACTTAATCGCAGATAATGAGGGCAAAAGTTTAGGCCTAGTAACATTATTATTTAATATAATCTATAACTCAGGAAAGATACCATTAGACTGGTTAAAATCAAGATTTATCATACTGCCTAAAAATCTAGCTCTTCACAATGCGATGACTGTCGAAATTATCCTAAGAATCATCCACACGCAGATCGACAGAAAAACACCAAATGGACAACACTCAGTTTGGATATCGAAATGAATTGGGCACACGAGAAGGTTTCTTCTCTTTAAATGTACTAACACAAAGGTGTAGACACATGAACGTGAATGTGTATGCATGTTTGATCGATTATTGAAAAGGGTTCGATTGTGTTAAACACCAAAATATGATCGAAATTTTAAAAGCAGGATCTGCGCATAATTTCTGAACTTTATTGGCGTCAAACTGCAGTGGTCAGTGTAGAGCAAGCAACATCAAAAGCGATACTAATCAAAAAAGACGTTCGACAGGATTGTGCTTTATACCCACACTATTTAATATATACTGGAAGCTATATTTAAGGAGGCATTGGGTGGAGTTCAAGGCGGAATTAAGATCAACGAAACTATAATAGCATCCCTGACAAAGCATATGCCACTTCTTAGGCTCTCCAGGGACGATCTAGTCAAAGGATACAATTTTGAAAAATACTTGAGGGTCGTGATAAGAAGTAGAGAAGAATGGAAAAAGAACACCACTTGCATTCTCGCATTGCAGAAAAGTACTATAAAATGGTATACAGTCGGGTAAAGAACTGCCCCTGTGACCGGAGTCGAAGGAACCAAATTCTCCGAAACAATGGGAAAACACCCGGACATATTCCAGGCGAAAATTAACGTCATAGGAAGATATACGCAGTTCAACCTCCACAGAAACTATAGGTAGAAAGAGATTGTCATCTTCTAAGATAGTCAAGCAGCCATCAAAACGCTGAGTCCACGAACAATCAGCTCCAGAATGGTATAGGAATACCTAGATAGGCTAAATGAACTAGGCAAGAATACCAAACTATCCCTTCAATGAATACAAGGACACGCTGGGATATAAGGCAACGAAAAAACAGATCAATTGGCAAAACTAGGAGCACAGGACTGGAACCTTTCTGTGGCATAGGGATGCACACCTACAAGGAAGAATTCAGGAAAGAAAAGCGATCCAAATGGATCAGTATATGGGAACGCCTTCCAGGATTAAAGCAATCAAAGATATTTCTAACGAAGATCAGAAAACCTTATAACACTGAGTAAGAACAATTTCCACATTCTTGCCGACTTTCTTACGGGCCACTGCCGCTGGGGAAGGCACCTGCAGAGAATGAAAACGAGGAAGTTGCCGGTCTTGTGAGGAGGGGGAGGAAACCCCGGAACACTTTCACATGGAGTGCGAGGCGGTCACGAATGGCCTGCTTCAGGTGCTGCATCGTCCAACAGGAGGAACTTCCATCCATAGAACCATCCAGACTACTTGCTTTTATCAAAGCACTGAAGTTGGATAAGGTATTCTGATTGAGAATCACATCAACGGAAGCACCAAGGAAGGGGGGCACAATAGATCTATACAGGTCACAGCGAACTAATAACCCCCAAGATCATTCATTCATTTATTCATAATAAACAACATCAGATACGCTGACGATACCGTTATAATAACAAATGATGAACAAGAACTACAAAATATACTGGATCGTGTAGTTCACTATAGCGAAATGTTCGTTTAATACCGCAATATCGTCAAAACCAAAATAATGATTTTTTCAAGGGAACTGATAAATGCACACTAAGTGTTAAAGAACAAACAATTAAACAAGTCAGATCAATAAAATATCTAGAAGCTCACATCAACACAATGTGACTCCACAAAGGAAGTACTCGCAAAGATTGACCGGGTGAGGAAAACCTTTATGGGTATGAAAACATTTTTTAGACGAAACCTCACTTTGGAGCTTAGAATTTGGATAATTGGGTGTTACGTTTTCCCCGTAATACTTTATGGTTGTGAAAGTTGGATGCTAGGTCCACAGAGAGTGCAATGTGCATATACAGGCGGATGCTGCGAATTTCATGGATAAAGAGGATTACTAACGACGAAGTACCCCAATAAATGCACAAACAAGGAGTTTTAATGTACACCATCAAAGAAAAACAGAGAGTATCAGGTTCATGTGCTGAGAGGTGAAAGATACGCGTTACTCCGACTCAGAATAGAGGTCAAAGTATAGGGAAAGAGATCAGTGTGAAGTCGCCAGAACTCATGACTGAGGAATTTTCAAAATTTTGAAAATGAAATCAGTCATGAGTTAAATGAATTGAATTGAATCTTTTTCAAGGGTATGGTACAGGTATGTGGATGACATTTTCGCCATTTTCGACACAAAAACCGCTAATATCGAATATTTTGTAACCAAACTAAACAACCGTTTCCCCACCATTAAATTTACTTATGAAGTAGAGAACAATGGCCAACTTCCATTTTTGGATACTTTAGTGATTAGGAACGACACTAAAATAACACACTAGAATTTGATATTTATAGAAAAAGTACTGCCACTAACCGATATATTTCTAATGACTCCTTCCACTGCAACCAACACAAAATGGCCAGCTTTCATTTTTTAGTAGGTACACCGTATGGTTCAGCAGAGAAAGATTTAATAATGAAAAGGAGACAATTAAGAATATAGCCAAATTTAATGTTTTCAATACTAACTTAATAAATAGACTAATTAATAGGCATTTGTTTAGAAAGACCATTCGTGATTCCACTTCTTTCATCAATCAGGATGAACATACAAAATATGTCTCGATACCATATAATCTTCAGTATACTAGAGGACTCCAAAAAGTCTTTAAGGAAGTAGGTTTAAAATTAGTATACCAAACTCAGTTTAACATTAAGAAATTATTAGGTTGTCCAAAGAACAAAATTGAAATATTAGAAAGAAGTGGAATATATGAAATTGATTGCATGGATTGTGACCAAAAATATGTTGGACAAACTAGAAGATCCATACAAACGAGATTCAAGGAATACATAGCTCATTTAAAGTATAGTAGAACAGAAAAATCAAGTGTTGCCGAGCATGCTTTTGATAATAATCATAGAATAACAATTAAAAATTTAAAATTAATTCATAATATAACTGATAGGAGATTATTAGACCCATATGAAAGTATGGAAATTATTAAATGTAAGAATAATTTAAATAGAGATAGAGGGTCTATTCCTTATAGTCCATTGTATTGGTTGATCGAGCGTGACTAGTGGGATTCCAGGATTGGTTCCTTGGGTTCCGCTTTATTAAGCAAACATTTAGTATAAAAGGAAGTTAGGTAGATTTTTAAATTTAGTTTTCATAATCCCCTGATGATGCTAACATGTTTAGCGAAACGTGCATAGAGTGCAATAATTCTGTTTCGGTATTGTGGATGAAACTCCGTTTTAGTAGATGTTAAATTATGTAGCTACACATTTTGTTGATATTATTCGCTGTTGTCACTGCCTGATTGACCTCGTCAGTTCGGTGACCTAGTGTGCCGCGGGCCTATAACTCGAGCATGTCGCGTGCTTGTCTTTTATTCCCATATAAATGCGCCCAGTCGTATTTTCAATACCAAAAATTATTTTATAGATTATTTTTCTTCATGTAACAATCTAACAACTAACAGTTCCTTGTAGTGTTGTCATATTGTATCCCAAAAATGTTATGTATATAATAGGTTACTTTAGACTCTCGATTGACCTAGTTATTTTATCTACTTCTCATCCCAATTGTATGGTTACATATGACAATATTCGAGACACTTAATATGGTCAGCAGTTTAAATGAAGCAAAATAGACAGTTTGAATTAAGAATTAAATATTAATTTTTAGCACTTTAATGAAGCACTAACAACCGACCAAAGAGGTATTATTTATTTCTCATTGGGTTCGTTAATATTAACTGAGACGATGCCCAATGCCACGATTGAAGCTTTGTTTGATGCATTTGCTGAACTACCATACAAAGTGCTTTGGCGTGCAAAGAAGGAAAATCTTCCAAAAGGATTGAGACTTCCGGAAAACATACAATTTGAGCACTGGATGCCTCAACTGGATATTTTATGTAAGCTGTATGAAACTAAATCCGCAGTGGCGGATTGATTGCGAGAGGGTATTAGTGCTTTTATTATTTCAAATATTATTATATATAGATTAATAACAACGCAAAAAATAGGTACATGAAAATCGAATAATATCGAGCAACTAATTAAAAAGGACGGTTTCGTACGAGCACAACATACCAAATAAATCGCATCAATACGTTTGAAATGCCGAATTGGTGTTTTTTTGATTTTTAGTCTGAAAAATCTAATTTAATCGTACGTGCTATTTTAAAAAAAAAATCCGAAATTCGTAAACCTCTCTTTTATAAAAAAAGCTATATAACAATTTTCCATACGATATCAAAAAAATCAATGTTATTGGAAAACGACTCTGAATCTTTGCTTTTGATGCGTTATGGGAAATTGAAAGGAATGCGTCTTTCAATATTTTTACATGACGTTTAGGTTAAAATACCTACATTTAATTGCGAGAAGGCTCTTTGATAACAGTTTGGAGCTGGAAACATGGTCAGGATCGTAAAATGTGAAAATTTTTTGGTAAATGGGTGCAGTTTTTGCCGATTTTATGGCAGGTATAGATGTGAAATTTCACTTTCAGAACATTGCAACTTTAAGCTGAAATTTAGGTCGAAAAAATAGTTATATAGGAAATGAAAGAAATAATCGAGATGAATAATATGAACCAATATTTTGAATGCCCATGGTGATCCAGATAACTCTTTAAATGGAAGTATCTTTATTATTTTTGAAATTAGAAAAAATAGATCGAAAGCAAGTTTTATGATATCATCTGTTCTTACACATGATTCTATTCTAATGTAGACATGGTGTTTCAAAAAGGCAAAGCACATGCTAACTGCTTTTTTATGTAATATACTATAAGTTTATCAAATTTAAATTTCCTATTAAATACTGTTAAATATATCATGTGTCAAAACTTAATGGTTTTCAAAATATTGAAAGTTTTAGAATTACGAAATACTATTAGTTTTTCGATATAATAGCAATAAACTGTCATATTTGGTCCAATGAAAATCCACAAGCTGTTCAGCCAATTGCTTTTCAAAGACGTTCCTTAATGCGGTATTCTACGACATAAGGTCTTAGGTCCGATTTTTATTCGTGGAACCTTAAATCGGTTAAGATACCTATCTGGAACTTTTGGAAAATGAAATTTAACACTTTATCGATGAATTACCATTTCAAACACGTAAAATATAGCCTGGCAACAAGATCCAGAGCACCTTCCCATAATATTTTAGCAGTAACACGTTTTCTTCATAATAATTCTAGAGTGTGGATGGGTAGATATGGACCAAATAACTGGCCCGCGAACTCTCTAAATCTAACGCCCATGAATACCTTTCTTTGGGGCTATTTGAAAAATGTAGTCTATAGAGAAAAATTGTCGAAGAAATAAGAAATTTATATGAAAACAAGAACGAAACAATTATAAATCCACTGGAACGCCTGTAAAAAATATACGAGAAATATGACGAGGTTAATAGGGGGCATGCAGCATATTTAATTTAGGCAAGAAATTATATGTTTTATTTGTTTCCTTGTTTATGGTTTATCTTAGTTTTAATTACCCAGTATGTTTTTTCCAAATTTAGTAAACAAAATTTAGGCTCATTTTGTAAAGTATTAGCAGAAAATAATGATGAATCAGTAAATCAGACTTCAAACTGATTGGGTTGTTGGCCATGACATGTGTAAAATAAACCTTTATCTCCGGGTAGCAGCAGGTATTTAAATAGGTCAGCAGGTAGCGAAAAGGTCATAGTATTTGTAAATCTAAACCCTCCAATATTTCGAAAACCATAAAGTTTTGATACATGATATATTCTACAAAAAATATGCAGAATGTAATAGAAATTTCAAAATCATTAAAAATGTGGTATATAATATTTAAAAAAAAAACAAAGTTTGCATGTACCTTGCTTTTTTGAAACACCATGTATAATCAAAATAAAAGCAGATGAACCCAAACAACTTTTCTTCAAAATATCTTTTTCTAATTTCAAAGGTAATAGAGATATTTCTATCTAAAGATTTATTCCTGTACTTTCCACAAATGCTGTAGACTTCGATGTTTAAAGTAAAATTTTGCCATAAAATCAATAGTAACTGCTGCTTTTCGCTTGAAAAATGTCAAAATTCTCCGATCCTGGCCCATTTTCCCAGATTCAAATGGTTTTTAATGAGATTTTAGGCAAAATATCTATTTATTTTAGGCGATCCAAGAGTGAAGCTTTTTGTCTCTCATGGTGGAATGATGGGGACACAAGAATCCGTATATTGTGGCGTCCCAATACTTGGAATACCCATATTTGCTGATCAGAGTTTAAATATTAAGCACGCAGAAACTATGGGTTTTTCAGTAATGGTTACATATGAAGATATTTCGAAAGATACTGTACTGAATGCAGCCAAAAAATTACTATACGATCCAAAGTGAGTATAATTTTAAAGTAATATTTTCGCTCCTGATTTAAATCAGGCATTGAAGGGTCTGCAAATAAGCTAGGGTATCTGTTCACTGGAAAGCTAGCCTGACGAAGTGTAAAAGCACATATGCCAATCGTCAAAATACCACTAATAAATAGCCATGGAAAGTATTTTCATTACTTAAAAGTCATCATCATCATCTTCAATTAGCCCATTCCGTCCACTGCTGGGCATAAGCATCCAGTAAATTGTGCCACTCTGTTCTGTCCTACGCAGTTTGTATGCAATATCTTCGCATGCACTTAATGTCGTCTGCCCACCTAGTTGATGGTCTTCATCTGCTTCTATAAGCCTCTTGCAATGGTCTCCACTTGATTATTTTCTCGGTCACAATTCATCTGTTGTTCTAACGATATGACCAGCTGCAGCAGATGCTATTAGCGCCAATGCATCCATAACATCTGTTCCTCGTCTTATTTCCTCGTTTTTAATCCGGTCCCTGAGGGAGATCTCCAACATTGATGTTTTCATCGCTCTCTGGGATACTCTAATTCATACTTAGAGATATTTTAGTTACATTTAGGTTCTCATTTTCATATATCATGACGGGCAGGACACATTGGTCGATGACCTTGCTCTTCAAACACATGGGAATGTCAGATTTAAGTGTCTCCCAACCGCTGCCCATGTGAGTGAGGTCTATTCTTCTGCTAACCTCGCATGTCTGTTTGTCTCGGCCAATTCGAATATCATGACCCAAGTATTTGTAGGATGCCACCTCTACAACTTTGGCATCCACCATATGGATGAACGCGTTCACTACTAAGTTTATCAAAAACAGCATTTTCGAAATATTAGTTATGAACCGAGCGCGTCCTGATACCTGCGCCTGGTTGGATTTTTCCATAATCTCTCTTGTTTTGTCCATACGGTCCGATATTAAAGCCATGTCATCCGCAGATCTAAGATGGTCAGGTATCATCTTTATGTTTGCGCTCATGTTGTGCCAGTCTATTTGTTTACACATATATTACAGTAGTGATGTAAATAACTTTGACGAGATGAACCCCATCGCCATGAAGTCTAACATAGCCCGAACACGCTTGGTTAGTAATAATTCAGTTTATCTGTTAACCTTTTTGCTAAAATTGAATAAACATCTCATATACGTGAAATAGCAGGCTAATCGGTCGATAGTTTCTCAGATCTGCATCACCTTTTTTATGCATTGCGATGATTACCCCATTGTGAGTGAGTTGTAGCTTTGAAAAAACAAGCACTGAAATGTTTTTACATAATACGTATTAATGTTGAGCCTTTGATGGACTTGATTATCACATCATTGTCCTTGTTATTTTTCATTTTTAAGAGGGCAACTGCGTTCTCGTGCATCGATATATCTGACACGTATTCCGATAACACATTCTGGACTTCCAGTATCTTACGATCTTCGATATGTTCTGGGCTACGTTTGAAGAACTCCAGGTAAAAGTCTTCGGCAATTTTTAGGATACCACCTTTACTGGTCCTGGTTTTGCAATTTGCGTCCGTTAACTTGCAGGTGTTTCTTTATCCAATGGCTAGCCTCTGTTGCAACATTTTCAAGCTCTTGTTCTCTTGTATCACCCTGGAGTGTTCGGTTTGTATCTTCTGATAACTTTGAAGATTTTTTATTTAATTGTCTCAATGCTGCACTATTTGTCGTGTGTTTATCTACCATTTCATTTCTTTCTTGCATGAGGCTTTTTGTTTCCAGGCTGAGTTTTCCCTCTTTTCGTCTCACTTTGTGCGTTGTTCATTTGAGTATTCAGGACATCGACGTTAAGGCTCAGTTTCACTTCTAATTTCCCCAAAACTTTGACATCATAAGTTGCACATTGTATTGCCTTTAATAAGATTCAATTATATTTTATGATTTTTCGTCATCATTGTAGCCCGTTCCTTGTCAGTATGTATCATAATGTTCGCTCTGACCATGCGATAGTCACTGCCTGCAGAGAACTTATTAAGTACAGTGACGTCCTGAAGTACGTTTTTCTGCTAAAAATTATAATGTCAGTTTAGTTTTTTGTATCTTCATCGAGACTTGCCCACGTCCATTTACGATGATCACTCTTCTTAAAGAAAGACTTCATTGCATATAGCCAAGGGCATATTTGAGTATTTTGATTTTATCAATTGTATGGCTAAGGTTCGCCACAGAAAATATAGTTGTGTAACTATATTTTCTGTGGTTTCGCGTTGCAATCCCCCATCAGGAAAGTGTAGTGTGTTGGATGTTGCTCAGTTCTATGACGTCTTCGTCGAAGGCTTCAGTTTCTTTGTCAGTATGGTCAGTAGCAAATATGTATACTTGAATGATTTTGATCTTATTTTTCGTTGATCTTCAGTATGACATAAATGACTTTTAGGTATACCCTCTCAATTTTAAGTATCCGTTGTTTATGTTTTTATGCATAATGAAACTGATTCCTCGATCTGGGGTATCCTCATCTCCTTATGACACGATTTAAGATCTATCTAGTTTTCATCTCTTCTTCGGACTTCGGTATATCCCGGAACGTACCACTTCATTTTGCCAAGTTCTTCTTCTAGTTCACATATTTTCTGGTCCAACGACATTGTTCTTATGTTAAACTGGTGCTGTAATGAAAATATTTGGCTTCGAAGGATATGAATTATGTAGTTTAATAACTAAACTGGATTCCCCTATTCCAAAATTCAAGAACAGTCATACAAATGCTCACCTAGAATATTAAATGTATTTCAGTTAATAAATAGTATGTTGTGCAATACGTGTTAAAACTGTGCTTTTCACACGGTTTGCACATTATATCTTTTTTACAACTGCAACCCTAATATTTTAGGCTGTAAATATTTCACCATTTATTCATTTTATATTAAAATTTGCATTAAGCGTTACATTCTTTTAAAAGTTGTGTGAAAAGTATACTTTTCACACGTTCTGTGGAAAATATAGTTCTCCAGAACAGTTATAAGTGTGTTATTGACCATTTTCAAAGTCAGTCATAGAAAAATGATATTACTTTGCAGATATGCGTTAAATGCAAAACAACTCTCGGAACAATTTAAGGACCGACCCTTATCAGCTATGGACACTGCCGTGTATTGGATAGAATACGTAATCAGACATAAGGGGGCACCAAGACTGCAAAGTTATGCGAAGTATCTGGCATGGTATCAGTACTATCTTGTGGACGTAGCAGCAGTTATAGTTGGCATACCTTTAATTTTAATTGTTTTGTTGATTAAATTGTCTAGAGGCATTTTAAGCAGACCCAATGTGAAAACTTACCCTAAAGTAAAAACGAAATAATGTAGCAATAATTTATAGCAAAAAAAATATAACAATTGGCAAGTTCGTGTATCAAAGTATCATATCATATTTCCCTTATCATAGGGTTTGTAAATTTCATTTTAACATTTCATTTAAATTTATATATTTATATATTTGGACTTTGCATATTATTGAAGTTATCTATTCTATACGGAAAATTCAAAATTAATTGTAAATATGTAATAGTTTATAGGTTTTTAGATTTTTAAATATTTATAGATTGTTGTTTTGTGCTTTTCTTAACTGCAGAAGCTAAACGAAATATCTTGGAACAAAATTGTTTGCAATTTTTATATATTTTTTTTAACTCTATAAACAGAACTATGAAAAACTAAAAGAGAAAAGTGCAAACTGTTTGGTTCCATATGATTCTCTCTAGATATCGTTTATTTGGCTTGTTATTTTCTGATTATTCGTAATTCATTTAATAAATGTATATATGTTAAGTCACGAGTACCAGAATCACGACCTGAGCCGTAGGCGAATGTCGCAATGAATGCGAGTGTCTTAATAGCCATTAGATTAAATGATGCGAATTGCATGCACTATTTTGTCTACGAATCAGAAGTAAGTATGTAATTTAACTTATAAAATTGACCAAGTATAGTAGTAGGCGAAATTGATAAATTTTAAATGTCATGGTCATGTCAATCTTTATTGACCGAATATTGTTGTGATGCTGCATTTTGATTGGTTATAAACTCGTATCTACATAGAAAATCTGTATCTCAATGAATATCACTAAAGGCCGAGTGGAAAATGTCCCAGCGACGCAAAATACAAAAAACTAGCAAGTAAACTAGCCCGTATCCAAAGAATCATGGCTATAAAAATCCCTAATGCCCACAGGCACAGTAGGAGTAGGGGTTATTGCAGAAGTTCCTCCATAGAGCTGCAAATTAAAGAAAAAAGAGGAAAGTATACCGATGTATTAAAATAAGAAGCTAGAGCTAACCTTATCAGCATGTGGCAAGATAAATGGCTAAACTTATAGACGCTGGACTGATACCTGACCTCCAGAGATGGGAAAATGGACCTAACGGAGAAATTGATTTTTTCATAACATAGGCTCTGTCTGAACCGCAGAAGAGCAGACTCTAGCAAATGTCCGTACTGTGATGAAATGGACGATGCCGAGCACACGCTATTTGTGTGTCTCAAATGGAAAGAAACCAGAAGGGAATTCAGACGCAGTGCTGAAAAGATCTTCAATATTAACAATATGATGAAAAGCCTAGTGCAGTCAGAGGATTCCTGAAACATGTGATTGTCTGTCATATCATTGAGACAAAAGAGAGAGAGAGAGAGAGAGAGAGAGAGAGAGAGAGAGAGAGAGAGAGAAAATTAGCATACACCCCTTACCCCGAAGTAATGCGAAAGCAGATACCAGTGTAATGGGCGAGAAAAAGGTGAGGTGGTTTTAGTCGGTAAGAATCCGACACTACCTGTCGATCATCACCAGGCAGGTGTCTTATGCAAAATTTCCTCCATCTCCGTAGTGGTAAATGTCTAATAAATCAGTTAAAGTATTCGCTATGTGCAAGATGCGTTAAGTAACATCTGGTGTCAGTAATGGAAAATTATTTGAAGCACGGAAAATGGGTCAGGATTGGAAAATGTGGATATTGTTTGGTGATTAGATGCAGTTTCTGGTAGATGCATTTCCAGATAAAATTTGGCATTACCGATGCGTATTGTGTTTACAGTCAGTGAGTGGATTTATTTGTCTAATTCAAACCAATTTGAAGGTGGGAAAACGGGCCATGAACGTAGAATGTGAAAAATTTTCAAGCGATAAGTAACAATTTCTGCCGATTTTATGGGAAATTTCGAGATAAAATTGAAGTTGAGGCAAGTAATTTCAAAATGCAGAATACATTTGCGAGCTCTCATGTTTCAACAATGATATTTCATATATAAAACGTGATTGTTAAAGTTCAAACCTTTACCACTGGCGCGCACAATGTTCATCGCCTCCGTACCTAGCAGCTGCACATAGAATAGAAGTAAATAAATGTTACATATTATATTAGCAACAAATCATTTTATGTACTTACTTAAATAACAAAAACTCGAGGATTAACTTTTAAAATGGAGATCAATTCGAGAAAAAACATGTTGGATTGAAGCGAAAACCATCCAAATAACGTGCGAAAACTATCTAAACAACTAACCTTCTAATATAAATCCGAAGTGTAGGATATATTTACGGATAGCCGCGGATTCGGCAACTAACGAGCCTGGCCAATAACGCAAGAAGACGTTGCCCGTACCGCAACAGATACCTTCAGAGTTGCGCGCACATTACATTGTTGACAAACACCATATCTTTAGGGTCTAGCGAATTGCTGTCAACTGGTCCGTAGCTCAGTGGTTGGTTGCTGAGTCTGCTATACGGCGCCCCGGGTTCGATTCCAGTGGCAAGACACGTTTTTTATTTATAATATTATGTGTAAAAAGATTTTTTCTTCATTTTGGTCATGCCTTGGTTTAGTTTTGGTTAGTTTCTGTCGGTTGTGCCCCCGTAACGAGCGAAGTGAGCGGAGGGCCATGCATGAAGTGTAATACTGGACATTTTAATCAACAATGTGATGCGCGCGCAACTCTGAAGCCTTCTGATGCGGTAGTGGCAACGTCTTGTAATATCGCATGTCTTTACAGCGCAATGAATTTCTTTCAAGTGCTGTGGTGGTTCAGTGGTCGGATGGTGTGTCTGTGTTACGGCGGGCTGGGTTCGATTCCCGTTGGTTTTTTTAAGGTTAGTTATTGGTCACACTCATTACTTGCCGTTTCGCGGCTAGCTCCAAGTGTAGGACATCTACGTACAGTGGCTTTATCAAATATTATTTGACGCCACGCAGAGTTCGCTGTGCCAGTTTGCAAATGGTAGGAAACTACAATTTGAGCACGGAAAATATTTTAGCAGTGGTACCATGGTTTGAGATTAAATTGCTATTTTATTATTAGAAGGAGGATATTTCGGTGACAAGGGAGAAAGAAGGACTCAACGTTTTAAAGCAAGACTGTCCTCCCGAAAGGAGGACACTTTGCAACACTAATTCAGATTTTCACATATAAAACGGAACGCAGTACTTAAATTAAATTTCATACTATATCAAAGACCACCCATTTATGTGGTTATTCCGGAGGTAATAAGTTAGTTTGGGATATTTATTTCATAATTATTTTAGTCCGGAATAACTGGTACCGTAAAACGGGGCTACTTTGGCAGCATGTGTTTTCGTTTTTCAGATTAAAATAACACCTGCCAATTGAAGTGTTCAAGATACCTGTAAAATCCAGAATGGTAAGAAAATATCAAAAAAATCCAGGGTCTAGACCGTATAGGGCTCGGTATAGGGCCTATACAGAGGTGGACTTATTATGTGCTGTGCGAGCATTGCGAAGGGAGGGGATGTCTCAGGTCAAGGCAAGCCGACGCGACGTTAGAAGACTCCCAGGGGAACTCTCCAAAACCAGTTGTTTGGATACGAGCAATCTGCAGGTCATCAAACTGTCTTTAGTGCAGGGGAGAAGCGTGCAATATCGGAGGTCATAAATCAAATGACAGAATGGGGATTTCCGCTAATAGCAGGTGATGTCAGGCAGATTGTGCAAAAATACGTCACAAAACAAGATACAACCGTTACACATAGGCAAAATTTTGTCCAAAAATTACTGCTAAGGAATAATTTGAGCGTTATATTAGACTCAAATAGCAAACGATCCAGGGCTTCCGTAGCAGAAGCAAAAGTAATGGATTGTTTTAAAAATATTAGAAACCACAAGTGCCAAAATCGTTTACAATTATTACGACAAAACGAATGTAACCGACGAACCAGAGGCCAAAAAAGTTTTGGTTCGTAGGGGTACCAAACGTGTAGAAGAAGTCCAAGAAGATTCTCGTGCAACAATAAGCATTATGATATGTGGAAATGCTGATGGAACACTTTTGCCATCGATGGTTGTGTACTAAGCCCAAAATGTAAGTGAAAATAGGACTGCTACTGGTTCTCTCGGCCCAATTTACAGAAACAGCACAAGTGGTTGGTCCGACATGAACTTATTTGAGGATTAGATTTTTAAAATTTTATTACCGCATGTTAAGGAAAGCAGGAAAACAGACATAGTTATTGGTGACAATTTAGCATCACATTTTTCTCCTGCTGTGATCAAAGCTGCAAAAGAAAACAAAAAACACATGGCCCCATTACCTCCAAATTCTACCCACTTTATGCAACCGCTGGATGTTTCAGTGTTGTGTGGTGAGAGGACTGCGACTGGCGTAAAACGACTCGAATAAGAGGCACTTTACTAGTCGTCTCTGAAAAACAGTGAGTCAAACGGTGGAAACAAATTTAAAGAACACATTCCAGCCAACAGGTCTTCACTCTTCATCCATTTGACGCAACGATCCCTTTATCTCGCCTGCCCAAAACAACAGATTCTGAAAATACTTCACATGTTTTAAATGATACTTTATTGCAATTTTTTCAAGAAAGCCGTGGAATCAATTCTTGGACACCTAAAAAAAAAACGCGGACGAAAAAACATTCCTTGAAAAAATGTTCAGTTAGATGAAGAAACGCAATCAAATCTAGATCAAAGTGAGCATAATGAAACTAATGACACTATTGAAGATGAAGCCATTAATTAAGATGAATCTGTAAGTAAATAACCCGAAAAGGAAAGCCGAAATTGCCCAGAAATACAAAGATAAAAGTTAGTGGAAAAGAAGGAAAGATAAGAATTAGAAAATCAAAATAAGTCAAGTGTTTTCTTCCTCTGCAAGACATGAAGCATAGTGTGGAATTTGTGCAGCTGAATGGTCACATTATGTTGGTTCACACTGGATTTGGTGTATTTTTTGCAAGAATTGGATCTGTGGGTATTGTAATGGATGATCTAAAAAATGTATACCTGTGAGGACGATGATTGATATAGTTATAACTAATAAGTCATATTATCTTTAAAATTTGTTTTTTTTAATTTTGTTTTAAAATTGTACATTTCAGTTTTCGATGCAATCGGCGTTTATATGTTAAAAATAGCCGGTAAATGTTTATTTTTACAATATGTTGTTTAATATATAAAAAACTATTTACTGTAGAAATGATATTCTTTTTTTTTGTCTGCCGAAGTAGCCCCGCTGTGGGCTTACAATCACACACTATTGATATTTCTCTCAGTGCCAAAGCAGCATCATATAAACCAATTTTTCTCTTGAAAACTTTTGAAGATACTCAAGTCATTTTTGGTATATTTAGAGACGAATGTCTTATTGACAATTTCCATATTTTTTTAAAACCGAAAAGCCTACATGTAACGATGGAAGTAATAACTCAATATCGTGTACCTACTTAGGAGGAAAAGTTAGACATTCTCGGCCAATGGGGAAATTAATTACCGAGGCCGAGAATGTGCTTTTTCTACGATGTACATAGGTTTGAAAAAAAGGTAATCGAAAAAATATCATAAAAATGTATTTTTGAAAAAGCCGAAATGGCAGTAAGTGAATTACTTTTGCGCCCTACGCCAAAAAATTAATATTCCCGGACTGTTCTTTTTCTGACCACCAATCCTGACCAGTACAAGGTTACAGTTGGTC
>MU182549.1:196814-223299 GCA_016904865.1 Pissodes strobi | reverse complement strand
TGCTGTACAAAGCGCAAATAAGACCGTGCTTAGAATATTGCTCACATATCTGGGGTGCCGCACCAAAGCATACCCTAAAGCTGCTGGATTCCATCCAGAAGAGGGCTGTGCGTCTCGTCGGCGATCCGGAGTTGACCCGGAATCTGGATAGTCTGGAACATCGCAGACATGTGGCCGAGATGTCTCTGTTTTACAGATACTTTCACGGCAGATGTTCCCAGGATTTGGCCCACATAATCCCGCCCCTGGCAACTCCTGTCAGGCAGTCCCGACAGACGGCAGGAGCGCACCAGTTCGTCGTACAACTAGAAACACCTAGAACATCGCTTTACCAGAACTCCTTTGTCTGGCGCACTGCATCACTGTGGAACTCACTTCCAGGACATCTGTTTCCCACTAATTACAACCTACAAATATTCAAGAACCGTGTCAATCAACATCTTCGCACACACACCGCTCGTCGAGCGCCATAGGATCTACCTTTAGTGTGTGTGCCACTGCCATAAAAAAAAAAAAAAATTGCGATAACTTTTCCGCCTTAGACCGAAATACTTATTAACGATATAAGGTCGATAAATAGCAAATAACGGCCGGGGTGAAGTTTGTGATCAGTCAGCCAAGGCTGTTATTGCAGAATTGATTACTGTCGCCAATGAAGGCCACCTCACTGAAGAAGCACCAGCAACTGGTAATTCACGCAGTCGACTGCCTTACTAAGATTGCAGAAAACCTCAGCAAGGCACTCTCAGAGCTTCATATGTTCGATCAGCTTTCTATGCAAAGGATGATCGCCATGGTAAAGCTAGTTCAGCGGAAGAGAAACTGGAATCGAGACAAATCTCCAAGTGTCTCTAAAAATGGTTGAAATATACTTAACTAGCAGTATCCAATTATTTTAGAAAATGCTATTATCAAAGCCACAAGCCACAAGGCCAATGTTTTCTAAAAAATTATTATCCTCTTTTTTGAAACTTGAGAAATTATATTGGCTATTTGATCAGGAAATAGGCTAACAAGCACTTGCCAACGGCCAACGGGCTCAGTTACCTGTCAAGAGATCCAGACATTTGCAGATTTTTGATCTTGTATTTCATTCACAATATTAAATATTAGTTCAGACTGGCTTCAACCAGTCTAGAAAACACCAATCAACCATTTTCATTCAACATTTAAATGTTTACAACAGCATGCCTAGAGTAAGTATGTCATGTACTAACTAAATCTGTGGTTATGCCTGGCGTTGTTCTCCCAACGCCGCGCGCCGCCGCCCGCGCCCCGTGACCCACTGATCGTGACACCCTTAGGGGGCTGATGTTGTGCCTACTTATTATCTAGGGGTAGCGGTACTAACGGTAACTTGATCATTCCTTGGGAATACCCTTCAATGTTGCTTTATGAGGTAGTTGGCCGAAGCTTTGTAAATATGATAGTTCTATTTGCGTGACTGTACAATAGTGTAGGGTGATTATATAAGAAAAATTTACAAAAAAACCTTATTTCAATGCTCTCTGGGAGCAGGAGCTCATAATGCTAAAATGACAACACAATATTTACAACATGTATCTTAAAAATAAAGTGCTATATATAATATATGCAAGATACGAGATATTGAAGACTTACAATGTAAGTCTGCTCCTGTAATACTATAGCAACATCAGGGTGCAACGGTCGAGCCTCGCGGATCAGGCTGCGGAGACACGGATGCTTCAGTGGTTAAATGTCAAGTGAAGATACAAGATACAATTACATTTACAACGAGTGCTGCTGCGTATTTATACCGCGAGCAGGTCCGTTCACTCTCTTTGTTATATGAAGCGAATATATTGATTCCATTGACTGATGTAGTTTCATCACTTTTAAATTAATTTATAGATTAGATTAAAAGATCTTGAGACAGGTTTCACGTTAAGTGGATTTTCAAGTGATATTTTACGTATTTGTTTGTTTTTAATGATGGCAGTAATCGAAATGTAAATATAGAAATCGACTGAGCTTTATATCTATGTGACACCATGATTTCAATCAAAAGAGTTTAGGATACGGGTACGGATAACGAAGGGGGTGGTGAGGCATAAATATGCCAGCCACTTGCGCACTAGGCCACTTGAGTGGGCCCATTATACCCTCAGAAAAATTGTACAAATCCAGCATTCCTACGGTGTTTATGTAGCTTAGTATGCGGCTTGGATAACATTCCTTGATGAGGGCCATCGTTGGCCATTGTATCTTCAGGTGAGCATGTCTTTGTTCTGCCGTCTTGTCGTCCTCTAAGCATTCCCTGCATAAGGAGTCGTCAACGACACCTATCGTGTGCAGATAGTCATTTAGTCTGCAATGACCGGTAAGTATTTCTGTCATTATTTTCAAGATTTTCCTTGATAGTTTTAGAAAATATCGAGTTTTACATTTACCAGGCAGGACCTGTTAGTGTTGCTTTGGAGTGGCGAAGCTCTTTTGCCGTTTTCCACCTGGTGATCCATTCTCGAATTGCTATGTTTTTAATTTGTTCGCGAACAGTGTCCATGGTGAGTGCTAGTATTGGTTCTGGACCAACTAGTTTTTTACGAGACGCTTTCTTGGCAAAAGTGTCTGCTCTTTCATTACAAAGGTCTCCGTTGCGCCCCTTTTTCCAGGCGATAGTTACTCTGTTTTCTGCAGATATTTGGTTTGGTGATTTTATGCACTCCTTAAATATCAAGCTTCTGGTCTCCATTTTATTGAGTGTTTGTACAACTGTCTTGCTGTCCGTGATGAGCAGTATAGTTTTGTTTGTGATTTGCTTCTCCGTCACTTTTCCAGCACCCATCTTTAAGCCACACAGTTCAGCTAGAAACATGGTGCTGAGATTACCTAGTGGTATCTGCATTTGTATGTAGAGCTCGGGTAAAACACCTGCACTAGCTCCTGAGGTTCTTTTTGATCCGTCCGTCTAGATGTGGATGTCATAAGTTTGTGACAGATCATTTATTGAGTCTAGTTCGATTTTGAAACTTTAGGAAACTTTAGGAAACTTTTACATACTTAATGGGAATGGGAAAATACACAAGCAAACTAACCCGTCTTTCATAGGCACGCACGCGGACACACAAATACATGCCCACTGCTGTAACAATTTGAGCCATTTTTCCAACTGCAAGTTTGATAATATTTTGCCTCTACTCTACATACCTACTTATTCTGCATAGAAAGTCACAACATGCGCTTATATAGTTTATAATTTCCTGGCGAAAACTACAATTTCCTTGAACTCTCGTTTCGAAAATTATTCATATCAGCCAGTTAAGCAAATTAATAAATAAACCTCTTTATCATATTATATAATATGCTTATAATGAGCCAACCGTCTAGCGTCTTAATACATGCGTATTGTGCGTCTATATTATATCATGTGCGTTATGTGGGTAATTCTCGAATGTAAAATATAGAAATACAATTATTAGGTATCTCTTTTATAAGTGCCAAGTTCAGATAATAATTAGGTGGACAAAAAAATTTTTTTGGATGTAACATAAAGCTGAATAGCATATTATGGTAGAATGGACTACATGGACTACAATGGACAAATACAAAAATGAGAAAAAAAGTTGTAACACGTAAGGTTTTCTCGTTACATTAACCACATTTAATGTTACAATATCTGATGTGTATAGAAAAAAATTATTTAAGATTTTTAAACCGTATATATCGACTTTATTTAGTTTTACACCTACTAAACGTACTTTACATTTAAGAAAAATGCAAAGATTAAAAATATTGACTTAAAATACTAATTAAATTTTATTTTTTCCTTTTATGAGGGGTCATATCTTCTCTCTTCAAAATCCAACAGTAATCACCGATCATGGCTGGATCCCATCGTCCTTGATCGTTAATTTCCATTGTCCTAATATCTTGGTGGAATCTTTCATCCTGCTCGTCACTGACAGCTCCCAAACTTTCAGGAAAAAATGACAGATGTGAATGGAGGAAATGAATTTTTAATGACATTTGTAGGCATCTAGAAGTTCATTAACTAACTGTTGGTAGCTTGCATCCATATTATTACCCAAAAATCCTCTTACAACACTAACAAATGAGTTCCATGCTCTGAGTTCCTGCCTTAACTTGGGAAAGACTTCTTTTAAATATTTGAATCCATCACCATCTTTATTTATAGCCTTCACAAAGTTTTTCATCGGCCCAAGTTTAATGTGAAGAGGAGGCAGAAGGACATTTTGGGGCCTACAAGAGGTCTAAACGGTTGAAATTCACTCTTGTCTGGCCAAATTTTTGTTATATAATGCTGATTTACTGCACGACTGTCCCATAGACAAAGAAAACAGCAATATTTTGAAAATCCTCCCTGAAGTCCCAGTAAAATTCCTATAACTTTTAAGTTCCCACATATCTGCCATTTATACGTGTTGTAGTTTATTTTATCCAAAACAGTGCACATATTTTCATAACTTTCTTTCATTGTCACTGAATGGGCAACTGGTATAGAGGGTTTAAAATTTCCATTATGCAATAACACAGCTTTTAAACTGTATTTAGACGAATCTATAAAAAAACGCCACTCACAGGGGGAATGCTCAATATCAAGTTCCTGCATTAAACCATCAATATCAGTACACGAACACAACGAATTTTCCATACTGTAGAATGCAGAAAACAGAGCATTTCTTTTTCTGAAATTCGTAATTTTCGTTTCGTTGGCTAATAAGTTCCATTCCTGAAGACGGGAACCAAGAAGTTCTGACTGTTGCTTTGATAACCCCAAATCACGTACTAAATCATTTAACGAAAATGTGAATCTCTTAGACTGAGCATTTCAATATAATCTTCTTTCTAAAGGTTCTACTGAAAATATAGAGATTAAGTCGTACGACTTACTAGATAAACTGGAGGATCTAACTAACGACTATTGATTATTGAAAGCAGTTGATGAACAAATCATTACAACCTACTCGTGTCATTTAGTAGATTTAGTGTTGCTAGAAACTCAATTCATAATTTAGGCCGTGTAGTTTTCAATAGGTTACTTCAGTACATAAAGACAATTCATACGTTTAATAGTTTTAGAACATTCTTAACAGGTATGTTTATAAATATTATAATATAGCTCATGGGTCGTAAGTAAAACACTAAATCAAACGCAATCAATAGCTGCTTAACCAAAACTAAAAAACTGACGTTCAAAGAATATTTGACTCTCTAAAATAGCCTAAACAAGTTACCCTAAGTCTAAGTCTTTAACTTCGTTTACAAAATGTAAGGTGGTGTACGATTGATTGATTACATTAATCCAGTTGTCGTTAGGCATTTAAATAATTGTAATGCAGGTATTCAATGATAATCGGTAACAGTTTGCGCGTTATTGATATTGCCACCGTGCTCCAAGCTAACACCGAGTGGCCGTGCAAAAATTAAGCTGTTGAGCTGGACACTTCGCGGTTCTTAAGGAAGGCTCTGAAAGGCTGGCAACAAGATATCTATAGTGCCATTATTTTAAGAGCAAAACCAATAATTTTAGTCTTTGTCATCGGTAGAAACCAGTTAAGTTTTTCCAGACCTTTCGGTCATATTACACAGTGATGTGTTTGCCCTCTTTGGAGTCTGTTAAACTAAGAGAAGAAAAGGAAATGTCTTTTAAGCGGGATGAAATTTTAAAACTAGAGCGAAGCATACGAGTTCTTTTTGAGCCTAATTTTCAGTAGGTACCAACTGACTCTGAATAATTATCTGACTCTCTGAAACAGCCTAAACAAGCTCTAAGTCACCCTAAGTCTGAGTCTTTAACTTCGTTTACAAAATGTAAGGTGGTGTACGATTGATTGATTACATTAATCTAGTAGTCGTTAGGCATTTAAATAATTGTAATGCAGGTATTCAATGATAATAATCGGTAACGGTTGGCGCGTTATTGATATTGCCACCGTGCTCCAAGCTAACACCGAGTGGTAGTACAAAAATTAAGCTGTTAAGCTGGACGCTTCGCGGTTCTTAAGGAAGATTCTGAGAGGCTGGCAACATTATTTCAAGGGCAAAACCAGTAATTTTACTCTTTGTCATCGGTAGAAACCAGTTGACTTTTTCCAGACCTTTCGATTATATTACACAATGATGTGTTTGCCCTCTTTGGGGTCTTTTAAACTAAGAGAAGAAAAGGAAATGTCCCTTAAGCGGGATGAAGTTTTAAAAAGAGAGCAAAGACTTACAACTTCTTTTTGAGCCCTATTCTCAACACTAACTGACTTTCAATGAATAGTTGACTATTTGAAACAGCCTAAACAAACTCTAAGTCACCCTAAGTCTATGTGTTCAACTTCGTTTGCAAATATATAAGATGGTGTAATGTTCGTTGCATTCATCTAGTTGTTGTTAGGCATTTACATAATTGTAATCCGAATATTCAATGATAATCGGTAACGGTTTGCGCGTTATTGACATTGCCACGGTACTCCAAGCTAATAGAGTGGTCGTGCAAAAATTAAGCTGTTGCGCTGGACACTTCGTGGTTCTTTGGGAAGATTCTGGAAGGCTGACAATAGGGATATATAAAATTCTCCCGCAGCCGCTGATAAGTCGCGAGTTTTTCAATCAAATCTGTATTTATCTGTAGACTGTGATTAGACTCATCAGACTGTGACTTGACCTATAGTAGGAATCGGCTTTAAGAATAAGTAAATATTGCTTTTAAGCATTGGTTTTAAGCATGTTTACATGTACAGTATACTAACGCGTATGCTAATAGGAATTCGAGTGCAGGCTACTGCTAAGTATGAGTAAATTCTGCTTCTTTTTCAATGATGTGTATTGTATATGTAAAAAAAATTATAAAATTATTTTCCTGTGCTACAGTCCTATAAAGTGACCTGCACTAGATGTTGTGTTAACCTCGCCGTAACGAAAAAGTTAAAAATAACCTTGCGTAGATTCTTTATCTATCACCTCTGCCATAGCACTGCCGAAAAGGACTCAGACACTGTTTGAACGAGTAGTGACTTTTTGTACTTTTTGGCTACTAATTTAGAAATGTTTTCACATTTTATAGCTTATACTTCATATAACTAATAATATATTAATCTGATTCTTAATAGAAGTTGACGCCTTGAGAAATATTACTTTTGAAAGTGTAAAATTTGAGTCTTGTACTCATTCAAACATCCAAACATATCTGAAATCAAAATTTTTGTGTTAAAAACTCTATAAAGTTTTTCACATGAAAAACTGTTACTGAGGACTTCGGGGTTAAAAATGTTAAATTTTCCAATATATTTTGGATTTTTAACGTTAAAGAGCTCAGTAACCATGCGTTTTATAACAATATTATAGCCTTTTTACTTTCATTTTTAATATTTTCAATTTTGCTAGTCATATTTTTGCAAATTTTGCATTGTCGAAAATATAATTTTTCATGCATTACCTTCTATTAAAAATAAAATTTGCTGAAAAATGAATAACGAAAATTTTTCCATATGGACTTATAGCTTATATCAGCAAAAAAAAAGAAATAAATCAGTTAACAAATATTTATTTAATACTATATCAGACACGCCTAGGTAAATGTGTGCTAAGCACTGAGTATACTTAGTTGAATAATATGCGTCTAGCCTACGAGACAATAATAAAACACTCTTTACCAAATATGATTAAGTCATAAATGCCTTTATTCAAATAAAAATAATACACGTACTGTTTGAGGTGAATGCTTGCGTATATAGGATATCTATATTGCCATTAATCCAACCAATAATTTTACTTTTCGTCATAGGTAGAATCGAGTTGACTCTATCTAGACCTTCTTACCATGTGGCCGAAAATATCGCCAAATATCGAGATTTACTAGAGAAAATCCGGCAACAATGGGGAATTCCAAAGAACCTGTTAATAAACATCAAGGAAGTACGATTGAGCGAGCATATCTTCAAGTTGATGCAGAAAGCAGTACTTCTCGCAACAGCCCGTACCGTCCGAAAATATGTAAGAAATCCATAGATGCCACCAAGGACCCGATAACATGTAAAGGGTTTCCTCTGAGCTTAATCCTTTTGATGTCTGGGGTATCTGGGATAAGTGAATGTTCCCCTTAGAGGGAGTGCGAATGCCCTAATTAATAATAATAATAATAATAATTATAATAATAATAATAATAATTCTTTATCCATGCTAATATTTACGCTTGCATACGTCACACCAAAATTCGGCAATATAAAATTATTACATTAGTTCCATAAACTACAATGAACATTCAAATAAAATGCAATAACACAAAAGAATTTTAAAATTTCCAATTTAAAAATTTTTATCAAATGAATAGTATGATGTAACACTCAACAAATCCTTAAATTTCACTTTTAAAGTTACAAAAACGAGAGTAATCTCATCCGTAACGGGAGATTATTCCAAAACCTGACAGCCTAGTACCTAACCCCAGTTTGGCATCTCTTGAACCTGTTATAAGGCAAAACAGCATTCATCCTTCGTCTCGTAAGATAACCATGTATGTCCTGATGTGTCTTAGCATTTGAACAGTGTTTTTTATATAGGGTAAGTTTTCGAAAACAAACAATGATGGAAAGGTAGGTATCCTAAATTTCTTGAATGCCCCCCTACAATCCTGTCTATATTCCAGTCCTGCGCTGTGGTCGCCTGGAAAGCATGCCTCCAGACTAGAACGGCATAAGATCTTCGAGAGTGGTGCTATTTATTAATGTATATTTTCTTAACTTATCCTGAAACATATACATGAATAGACCAAGCCAAACAAGAAAGAAAACAAATCAAAACGGCACAAATACAATCTGCCGTTGCATTAGAAATACCGACACATTTATATTTAAAAATTAAAAATTTCGAATCAAATTTTTATCGGTAATTATTGAACAACTCAAGGGCCCCCTTATATTTTAGGCCCGTATGCACCGCATACTTTTGCATACCATAAGATACGCCACTGTTCTGATTATAAATATTTATGATTAAAATTTGGTTACCTTCGAATTAAAGGTAAAGACGGCTCTGCTTGCGAACTATGAAATTAGGATTAAAGATAATCGTAAAAAATACGGCTATTTACGCAAGGAAAATGATATGTTGCGTAGAGTCTTCGCAATAATAATAGTAATAATATAATCCTCCATAAATAATTAATAGAAAAATTACAGCCAATCTAAATTAAATAAACTCGCCATTCCAACTATCGATAAATGCGTTAATTTAAAACGTAGTTTAGAACTAAATATTTAGTAGGGGATGGTGGGGCAGACCGGGACTAATATTAAAAAAAATAAAAATGTTATAAATTATTAATTTCTAGTTCACAAAACCACAATAACTGAAAAATTAATGTGGGGTAATGCTTGAATAGTCGCGTAATATTTCAGATATTGGTAACGCGAGAGTTGATAGAGAAGGAAATGTTTTTCTTCATTTGAAAGAGAAATTTACGTGTAAAGTGAGGCAAAGCTTAAAGGGAGCATGTTCGTTGGTCCGCAAATACGAGAACTATTTAAGGACAATAATTTTGAAACTGCCTTTTTGGACAAACAAAATAGGACGTGTAGGAAATAATAAATCGAAAAATTATACAGTATACTAGTTGAAGAACTTATCCAACCTTACAAAAAACTATGTTGAAACATGTCACTTAAGCTGCATTTTCTTCACTCGCATTTGGGATTCTTCAGATGAATACGTAGAAAGACTACCGTGAAAAACTACCACAAAATATTTTGGCGGACTACTGTTGGTGGAGTGTTGGCCTCAATCGTGAAATCGGTCCCAGTGAATGCAAACAAAAAAAGACAGAAAAATAATTTATTTGATTAGAGCATTGATTTAAGCCCAAAAAAAGTATATTTTATAAAAAAAATGTGACTTAGTTTCTTTTAGTTTCTATAGCTTGATTTTCTCCTTCTTGTCACCTTCAACAATCGAGGCAGCAGTAGAACATTTTCAAGAACAGGTCAGTAATAATGCAGTTGGTCGTCTGCAATATTTTTACAATGATTGGACTCAATATACTTCCGACAAAACCATTTTGTCATATATAAAAGAGTTGAGGGTTGTCCTTTAACAGAACGCCTCACCCGCTTTGAAAGTCACTTTCCTGGCAGCAGAAGCGTTTCTTGCGAGCCCTAGGGAGAGGCAAAGTACGGCAGGAATCGCTTAAAACATGTCTTGCCTCAATCACTCGGGAAACCTTAAAACAATATAATGCGGGGCTTAGGTTATGGTGGGTTTATATCTTTTCGCCTACGGTGGAGTTGCTTTTAAAATTTCTAATAATTCAGTATAAAAAAGTGCCTCATATAGCTCGTTAAATCACGACGCATGCCCATGCGTGAAGCCCCTACATATTTTTGCCCTAAAGATTAATTATTATACTGGAAAGATCGTATCTCACCGGTAAAAACAAAATAAACACATTTTAAATTTGGTTCAACTTTTCCCCACCTTCCCCACTGTTAAAAGACTAGCAATTATTATTCACTTTATCACGAGAATCATTTCATTCGAAGAGCAAACCGATACCATGAAATATTTATAAGCATTTACAGCTGATTAGAATAAGTATTAGTTAGTGTTGTCGACTTTATTCTCCCCAGTTTTAGTTTATGTCGAAAATTATTTATCTATCTAAATCAGCGAATTGCAATGAAATTAGAAGTGATAGTAGTGTTATTCTTGGGCCTAAGACAATGTTCTTGCGCAAATATTTTAGCGATATTTCCATTTCCCGGTTTCAGTCACTTCAAGATGTTTGGACCGCTTCTAAAGGAGTTAGCTAACAGAGGACACAACGTGGATGTGGTTAGTCATTTCCCTTTAGATACTCCCATTAAAAGGTAAAGAGTCAATGAAACCCGAATATTATTGCCTAAATATTTTAGTCTGATTTGCGAATTATCAGGATATATTCTTAAATAAAACTTTTAGCAATTATTAGAACATTTTTGCATTAAAACTGACAGTTAAATAACAAGTAGTTCCTCAGTAGTTTCCCAGTCATGGAAATATTGTAGATGTTTTCTAGACACTTTCATTTATTTATTTATTTATTTTTTTATTTTCTGCTCTACGAAACCAAAATTTAGTTCATAGTTTTCTTACAAATCAAAAAGGCCGGTTTTTTCATCAAATATTTATAAATGGATACGCTTTTATTAACAGTAAGACCGCTTCTTTGAGCTAAGCTGTAATATAACTTTGGGTATATATTATTTTATAGTATGTTGTGTTGATCTTTAAGATTTTCGCATTAGCATGAATTAAGCATATTAACTGGACTAGACATTATCATTCAATGCGAATTAGGAATGTAAAATAAATAATATCCATTTAATAAACAGCATGCCAGCTTTCTCCTGTCCAGATAATATATGATATCCAACTGACCTCTAATCTGTATCTAAAGTAGTCCTGATATACATGAATCTTTTTTTTTAATGAAAATTTACTGGATCTCGATTTTGCTAGATATTAGATAACGGTCCAAGACTCAATGGACTTTCTTTAAAAAAATCTAGCAGCAATCTGACAACGTCATAAACGTACGCTTATTTCTTAGAAAATTTTTAACATGTGAGCGATACTCCATTAATTTATCTACAATATCCTTTAAAATTCATTTAAATCCGACATAAACTAAAAAAGTTATTTGCGTATCATGGAAAATTCGCATGAATCGAGTATTTGGTCTGTGAGTGTACAATAAGTGCAATTATAACTACTCATAAAACAACAAGTATAATTATAATTATGATTATGAACTCGTAATGGGCAATCCAAGAGCCACAATTATGGAAACAAGAAATGTTTACATATGTATGTGTTCACGTCTCCATTGACGTTAATGTTAAAATTTCATTTTCTAGTTAAGTATTTTGTGAGTTCAAGGATGATTATAGATAAATTATAGTATTGGACTCACGTATGACCCCCACGGCCCTCTGAGTAATATGACCTATATTATACGCTCGGTAAATAACATAATATAATCTACAACCATTTAATAATAGACGCATAATAATTATGATAGTAAGAGTCTTACGCTATGCATATTACAAGAAGTGCAATTAAGAATTTTTCCATAGGCAATCCGAGAGTTCCATCTTGAAACCGTAAAATGTCAACGTAGATATGTGTTGACGTCTCGGTTGACGTAAATGTTAAAATTTCACTTTCTAGTTAAGTATTTTCTGTGTTTAAGGATGATTGTAGATAACGTATAATATTTGTCTCCGCCCGTATAATGAAACAATTATATTCTGACGATTATAACACTCGCAGTAAGCGGTTCCTGTTATAATCATCCTCGGTTATTATCGTCTATATTATACGGTCGTTAAATATTATAACATTTTCTACAGCCATTTAATGATAAACATATAATACTTATGATAGCAAGAGCATTAATCTTTGCATAAAACAAGTCTAATTATGAATTTATAATAGTAAGTAATCTGTGAGCCATAACTATAGAAACGTAAAATGTACCAAGGCATTGCTTGACGACGTTGACATAAATGTTAAAAGTCCGCTTTCTAGATAGATAGGTAGATAGATAAACTTTTATTTATTCCATATCATAACAATAAAGTTACAATAAAAAAAACCCATGTGGGTATGGAACATTGTCAACAAAAACATTTTAATAATTTACAGACATAGCAATATAATGAAAAGTATAAAACAACCCAAATCACAGTATCAAAAAATTTAGGACCTGTATTTTTAACATTCAACAAAACAATTCAACATATATCAAAATCAACAAATGCACAAGATACATGATATGTGCAATACGCAGTACAAAAAACCCAACTTAGAAATTAGAAAGCAACTTCATCACAGGCGAAACATTCTTCCAACGAGTAAAATGCTCTCCGGCACAAAAACTCCTTTAACATACTTGTAATAAGACCCTTTCTGGGAAGACTGGGGATCCTTCTAGGCACAGAATTAAAAAATATATATATAATTGAAAATTCCACAGTTTTTGCAGATAACTAAAAATTATATTTATCACAAAGTAAATTAAGTCTATTTCTACGGGAATGATCATGACCTATAGTTGAGTTTTCAAAGATATCTCTATACGTTTACAAACAACACACAATCTAAAATGTATATACAGATACTTATCACATAATTTTTTTACAGCTGTCTTGCTGTTTTGTTTTAAAAATACTGCGTAGACATCTTTTCTGAAGAACTAATATCCTATTTATTTCACATGAATTCCCCCAAAAAATTAAACCATATTTGATGCGAGACTGGATAAAAGCATGATAGACCATAATAGCTTCCTCTATGCCTAGGTATTTCTGCAACTATCTTTAGTGCATAACTAAACATGAGCAATCTTAGCAGCAACCATTGAAACGTGCACTCTCCAACCGAACCTCCTATCGACGTATAACCCCAGAAACGGTCTCAGTCTCATATGCGAAACTGAAGTCCCTGTCAGCTCTATTAATCACATTCAATGGTAGGCTCTTGAAGGTTGTCAGATAGTATCAAATATGTATCATCAGCATATAGTACAGAGATATAAGGAATTTCATTTGCATAGATAATGTACAATAGCGGTCTCAGGATTGACCCCTGAGGAACACCTTGACACAGACCAACCCGATCTGATTTAATTGATCTTCCCTTGTGATCACACTACACTACCTGCTGGGTTCTATTACTTAGATAGGATCTTATCAATTTTAATGCATTACCCTTTACCCCATACATTTCCAGTTTTGCAATGAGCCTCTCGTGATTCACACTGTCAAAAGCCTTAGAAAGGTTTAAGCACATGGCCAATGTCTGATTTTTATGGTTAATGACTCCAAAATTTGACAGTTAAGTATCGTATGTGTATAAGGATGGTTGTAGATTAGGTGTAGTATTTGATTCACGTACACTGTTGATTATGGCCTGCATCATACGCTTGTTAAATAATATACTATTTTCTAAACATTTAATAACAGACGCATAATACTTATGATAGTAAGAGCATTATGCTTTGCATAATACAAGTGCAATTATAATTACTTATAGAGCAACAAGTGTAATAATTATGAACTGGCAATACGCAATCCGAGATCCACAATATGGTATGTGTTAACTAACCTTGGTGGCAGTGGCGGCTTCACAATAAGTGCGCCCGTGCGCGCGCACTGCCTGCGAAAGTAAACGGAAAAATAAAATCTTCCCTACATACAATTTAACATAAACTAACTATAATTTGCAAATTTACATATTTTTGAATCTCCACTGGCCGCAGAATACATTATTTATAAGAGCGAAATCGAGGCACGACGGCGACGATCAAAACGCAGAGTCAAGGCTCATCCGTGCGCTATTTAGATCCGCACTTTGTAGCTTAATTTAGTGATAATTTGCAATTCTTGCGTATATAGTATGGTGTCACAAGCTGATTTTTTCAGGGATGAAAGTACATGATAAGATAACCCTTATTCCGGAGGTAGTACAAAATTAGACTCCACAAAAGGACACTATCATCAAAAATCGAGATATTGGCACCATCGTATAGAGGAAAAAATACTTATTTTTTGGTCCAATGCACAATAAGGTCTTTGTAGGAAGTATTTTTTGATAATTATTCAAAAAAAATCATTTGCATTAGCCCATATGGCCGAAAAAATTTAATTAAAAAATAGTTATTTTTAAATATAACACTCAATTAACAAAAAGGGAAGGCCTAAATGAAAAAAAAAAATATTCTTTATAAAAGTTTCGCTTATGTCTTGACAAGGTAATAGAGCGAATCCCATATTTTTTGCTTATAAACTAACAAAGGTATTACAATAAACAATGAGAGACGTCATGGGTTTACGCCCTAATTAAATATGTCCAGCCTCTTCGCCTTCAAGCTACGGCTGATGCAACACATTTATTACAGGTCCTGAAAAATTCAGCTTGTGTGGAAAAAGTGGGAGGTAAATCGCATCTGAAAATTTGTACACCATATTTCCATTTTTCATAATATTTCCACATATTTCCACATGAATTCCATATATTTCCACATATTTCCACATGAATTCCACATATTTCCACATGAATTCCCCATATTTCCACATGAATTCCACACGTATTTCCATATAAATTCCACATATTTCCATATAATTTCCATACATTTCCACTAATTTCCACTTTTTCATTATTTATATGATGATTTACATTAACAAATAATATCTGGTGAAAAGTAAATCCGAGGTGAAAACAAACACATTTGCCAGACAATATTTATTTATAAAAATAGCGTAAAACGCAACATGTATGTAGGTATAACTTATACCTATAAAATAACTATAAAATAATTTAGCGGGTGTTGGACTAATGAATCAAACTTCTTTATTTTTCAATTTACCGACGTTTTGGGTCAATCAAAAATTTATCGAGTTTTTCCAGTTGAAACGTTAAATTAGCTTAATTAGATATTATTATTTATAGGGTAGATAAATAAATGTCAAAACTTAGCACAATTTAGAAAAAGAGGTTTTATTCCTTTGTCATATACATACAGGGTGTCCCAGGACTGATGGTAACAAATTAAATGGTGGATTCTGGAGATAAAGATAAGATACAAAAAATCGCTGCCGCCTTTCAGCGTTTCGAGTACGATTGGGTATATTAATTTGTGAAATGCCCTCGTAGTGCACTGCCTCGCTTGAAGTTGTTTGGTCCGACTCGATGGGAAATAAAATTTGCGTTGCTGAACAATGCGATTTTAAACAAATTGAATTTAGAGCGTGAAATTAGAATCGATGGTCTTTAAATATTTACAACCTACAACGATTCAAGAACCGTGTCAATCAACACCTTCGCACACACACCGCTCGTCGAGCGCCATAGGATCTCCCTTTAGTGTGTGTGTCACTATCATAAAAAAAAAATAGAAAATCAGCTTAATAATCGAAAGTGGATAGCATTTTTATTGTTTATTGTCCTGTTATTTTCATAACGGTATTTTTTGGTTAAAAATTATACTAATATTCTAAACAAAACATGTAAACATTAATATAAACAAATACGTACACGTTAGTTATTATTAGATTTCCTAAACAGATACTACGAGAGATACCTAAACTATTAATCCCTAATTATTTTAGCTGCTCCCTACTTTTATAAAATATTGACCTTTGGTAGTAGTTCCTTCTGTACTTCTCCCAATGACGTCACATGCTGTTACCAGAATGTACGCGGCCTCCCTAGCAAAGCAAACGATTTTTATAGTGCCGTTGCTGCTTGTACCTACGATAGCGTTGCTGTTACAGAATCACTGTACTGTTCTCCGACAAATTTGCTTCTGAACAGCTGGATCATTCGAATGTTTGCGAAGGAGCGCGACTCATTGTCATTTTAGGTTGTAAGCTAACTATTAATTATTTTATATTATATATATTTATTGTTTACATACCTCCTTCTACTAACGATATTCAGGCAGAAATTTTCCTGGAGGCTCTTTCGTCAATAGATATAATATTGAGCAAAAATGTAATAATTCTGGGAGACTTCAATATTCCTTCTTACACTACAAACCTTCCTCCCAATGCTAAACACAGCCTTTGTCTGGATTCAGTGAAATACTTAACCTTCGCCAATATAATAATACACCTAACATTAGCCACCGCTGTTGGGATCTAGTTTTTGCCAACTTTAAAACTTTCCTGCAAAAAGACGACGTACCACTTGTTAATGAAGATCCGTATCATCCATCCTTACTGATCAATTTTCAAGCGGTCCTCCCTCACATAGGCAACTTTCCTGTAAACAATGATGATCTACCCCTTAACAATTTCAGAAAAGTCAATTTCATAGTTATTATGAGCTAATGTCGAACACTGACTGGTCGCCTGTTCTCAATGGCACAGATGTCGGTAACTCATGTCAGAGTCTTTATGAGGAGAAGGAACTCATTGACAATGTATTCAAAACAGAAAAGGCCTATCGTGACTTTAAAACCCATAAATCTCCATTTTACCTCGCCAGATACAAATCTTTGCGCAGCTTAATTAAATCGAGCCCCGACAAGATACAGGGAATATATCCGGCATGCCGAAACAATCAGAACTTCTGATCCATCAAACTTCTGGTCTTTTATTCAAAGCAAGATAGCTCAATCCCGCATTCCAGCCACTATGAAAGACACTAATCACTCTTACCACGGACCCCAATGTGTCGGCGTTTTCCAACTATTTTCAAAGTGTGTACAAATATTCCCACCAGCCTGCAAAGATTGATCGGTTAATTCAGTATTCCGATAGCATCGACGTTCCGCCAATAACTACTGATGATATAGTTGTAGCAAGCAAATAACTTTAAAACAAAATCACCCCTGGCCCAGACGGCATCCCACTTCATTGTTAGAGACTGTTCCATCGTTTTGTGCGAGCCCCTGTGTCATATCTACAATCTGATCCTGGAACTGGGCATGTTTCCTGAAACCTAGAAGGTTGCGATAGTCTGTCCAATGCATAAGAAGGGCGATCCAATAGTTATTGAGAATTATTGTCCTATCTCCATGTAACTTCTCTAAAATATTCGAGATTATCCTGCACAAATTTTACCAACATCTTTGTTATCAAACTGCTTTATTACTCCTTCGTTAGACCAAGGCTGGATTATGGGTCACTTGCATGGTGTCCGCGTGGTATGATCGCCACATTGATTCGTTGGAGGCTGTGCAGAGGCGATTTCACACGTATCTTATGTTCAGAGAGGACGGTATTTACCCAGACCGAGGGTTTGATCGTAACTTTTTGTTGTCTAGATTCAGGAAACTGTCGCTGTCTGCACGCAGATACAATTCGCTGACATTCCTTTATACGCTTCTCCATGATGTGATCAAATGTCCCTTTCTTTTGGAAAGTATAGCATTTCATGTACAGCGTTTAGCAGCTAAACAACAACCCGCGTTCAGTCTGAGATTGGCGAGATCTAATATTCTATACCAGTGCCCCATTCACAACATGTGCAAAAAATTCAATCTTGTATCAAACGCCTCTCATATACATACCAGCAACTTGTCTGAGGTCCTGAAACATCTGCGTGAGGCGTCTGGTTTCGCCTCGGGTTTCCCACCTTAACTGTATCTCCGCATTCTTCATCTTCATTGTTCAGCTGTATTTCCCTTGTTTTCATTTCTTTCCTCTTTGTCACTTCATATTTTGGCTTATTTTGTTTTTTTAGTTTCCCTAACTTACTTTGCGTTATTCGTAAAGTTCTTGATCGCTTTCGTTCCTCTCAAGGTTCCTCTACATTCCTTATATTTAGTGTTAGTTTAATTTGCTAGTTTATTTTAATTATAACTATTATTTATTTTACATTTTATTATTTTTCTTTGTCTAAGAATATTTTTTGTGAATTACTTGGAATTTTTTCCGAATATAGCTTCTTGTATTTAAACATTATGGTTGATTGAGCATTGGATAGTGGGCAATTACCGATTATCAGGATCAAGGAAAAATTATGATAGATTCCGATAATTATCGGGCATTTGGCAACACTGTTTAGGACATCGAACAGGGAGTTGCAACATTGCGATATGTGCCTTGTGAATTATGCATAGCTATTGCGCATGCTCATATTAGATAATTGTACAAGAAATACCATAAAATACCACTCAAAATACCAATAATACCCGACAAAATACCATATAATACCAAATATTACTAGATAATACCAAATATTACCATATAATATCAAATATTACCAGATAATACCAAATATTACCAGATAATACTAAATATTAGCAAAAAATACCGAAATAATTCCAAAACTACCAAGCCAGGGTACACCAAAATACCATCAGCGGTTGGCCCCTCGATGTAGGTAGTCACAAATTTAAGAAATCTATTTTTGGAATGATCCGATGATCCATATGCTTCCAATAATTTCCACGTATTTCCACATAATGTCCATTAATTTCCTCCTAAATTCCACATGAATACCACTAATTTCCACATATTTCCACTAATTTCCACCTAAATTCCACATATTTCCACACATTTCCACTTTCATTTCCACTATTTCCACTTGTTTGTACACTACATTTCCACTGCGGTTTACCCCTCGATTATTCTACTGTCATGGCTAGTAGTTCGGGTTCTGACAATTGTTGTGGGGGCATAAATTCAGTTGACAATATTATTAAAAATAACTTTTCTTTATTGGATCTGAATAAAAAGATTGAAATAAGATGCCGGTTTTAAAATTAGACCAAACATGTGCCAAGAAAAAGGATGGTCGGTCTTTCACCAAACATTTTAACCCCCGAAATCTTGTGGCGAATGGAATTTCACTTTAAAGCTAGGAAACGGCAAAGTCGAAGGGCTAACCATCGACAAAAAGATGTACAATAACACTTTTTTGCCATCAAACCGATATATTTTTTAACGTTTTCAAACTTCTCCTGATTTTTTTTTGAACTTTATTGATTTGTAGTTACAATAAACTGTTTTAATGGTTTACTCTTCTGGAATCGATAAGTACCTACTTATTAATTTCTTTTAGTGCGCAACAATTACCATTCAAGAGGGCGCCGAATTCATGTTTTTTAAACGATTTTAACGAGTTGTGGGTAAAAAATGGGCGTGGCACCCCCAAAACTTTCCGCCTTCGGCGGGTAAAACTCCAACGGCGCCTGCAGCGGGCATCCCCCCTCGCGCACGAAAGAACCTACATGAATTGCGCACTACCTATTTAAAACCTCACGAGCCGTCACTGCTTGGTTGACGTAAATGTTAAAGTTTCGCCTTCTAGTTAAGTACTTTATGCTTTATGTATTATTTAATGATAGTTGTAGATAAAATATATTATTTGACTCGCATATCATGAACCATAATACACTCTGATTATCATAACTTAAAGCATAATCATCCTTGTTTATTATGGTCCACATTATATGCTTATTAAATAATATATACTATTAATGACAAGTTTTTATTATTTAAAGACAGATTTACATATTATACCAGATATTGAGTGGTTTAGACATTGTATGCTATAAGGCTTGGTTTCTACATGAATAAAGTTGAAAAATATCTAACAGTCGAACAACTCTAGCCGGAACTTTTAACAGACAAATAGGCCAATTCAGGTTTTTATTCAATGTTTATCAGGTGAATAGCTAACCATAGATTTACCATAAGTACATAAAGCAACCTCGGAATAGGAGTTTATGCAGGATTTATTTATCTTCGTCGGTCGTTAAAATATAGACCCATTAATAAAGATAGAAAAATACTTATAAGTTATGAAATGAATGTACCAGCCTAACCTCAATTTACGTCAACCTATTTTGTTTTGTGGCGTGGAAAGGGTTTAGAATTTCTAAAATAGTTTCTTCCGGCAAACAAATTATGAAAAAATTCGAAGTAATTCCAGAAATTGAAGTGATCAGTTTAATCTCTCATCATCTCTTTATATTTATCCATTTGCTCCTGTACTATGTTAATCAAGCCAAGGCTATCAAGATCTTTTAAAGAAATAAGTGATATTCATCCTAAAGATGATGTTTCAAATTTGATAGGTACAACAAATCTTAATTTACTATTCTAGTAACCTACACTCAATTCTGTAAAAATGTTAGCTAAAATTTTAACGCTTTATCATTTCTGAACGAATGTATCGATCTGCGTGAGTTTTTTTTTTCAGTTTTTTTTCAGTTTGTACCTCATTTCTTCCCATACCAAAGTCGGTGTTGTCGATAGCTTTTCAATACTATCCAAAAAGAAAAAGACCAAGTAAAATCGCTTTATTAGAATACAAATTTTACGAAATCCTGCCAATACAGCTGAAAGATTTTTACCAAATTGGGAATATTGTCGTTAGTTAACAAACGATCTGAAGACTACTTACTGAGGTAAACTTAATTGTGCAAAACCATACCCTTGGGAATGCTCAAGAGTGGGCAATAATTGTATTGTTCTCAGATATATCAAAATACATATTGCCTAAATATCGACTATGGAGACCTAACCAATTTTTGATAAAAAGAGTGTGTGAAAGTTTTTGGGGTGTGGAATGGGATATCTATGAAAAGCCGAACAACACCGCATGTTTTTCCAGTAAGTAACTTTGACGGCAAATTTATATAGACCATATTTTAGGGTTGTTTTTCTGCAATTAAATAGCTCAAATATCTCAACGCTGGATTGGCCCGCTCAAAGTCCAGACACGAACCGGTGAAACTTAACCAAATTTTGATAAAAAAGGGAGAAAGTTTTTCTAGTGTGGAGTAGTATATCTATGGAAAGCCGTACAGCACTACAAGTTTCTCAAGTAATCTTTGAGTGCAAATTTATAGACAGACAATATTTTACGGTTCTTTTTCTGCAGTTAAATAATACAAATGTCTGTACACTGGATTAGCCCGCTCAGAGTCCTGACACGAACCCGATTGAGCCTTAACCAAATTTTGATAAAAGAGGGAGAAAGTTTTTCTAGTGTGGAGTGGGATATCTGTGGAAAGCTGTACAGCACTGCATGTTTTTCCAGTAATCTTTGGCTGCAAAATTATATACAGACAATATTTTACTGTTGTTTTTCTGCAATTAAATAACTCAAATGTCTCTACACTGGATTAGCCCGCTCGAAGTCCTGACAATTTATTGCCTATAAACTATATTGCCAGAGCCTGTAAGCCCTTGGTAATGGAAATGTAGGTTTAGCAAAAACGTGATATCTCAAAAAGTATTCGAGATTAAAGAATGAACAAAAAATTAGAATATTTGTACAAGTCATCTGTTAGAGTATGTAAATACTTTACTCAGAAAGCGCTTTAAAATTATATATAAAAACCTACCAATACAATTTTTTCATGTCTCTTTTTGTAAAATCTGAACTCTACTGGCCATATTGGGTTTGATAATGAAAGAAATAAGCTACAAACTAAAAAAATCGTGAATCGGCTCATTCCTTTAGAAATGACAACGCTTCATAGCCGCACCCAAAAATTGGTACGTCACTTTTTATGGAACTGATTTTATATTAATTACTACCTGCTGCTGTTCAAATATTCGTATAAAAACTATATATTCACTAGGTTTTTTTACAAGTAAAATAAATTATATCAGAATCACAGATAAGTCGTTAAGCCAACGTCTTCAGAATGCCTTCATAATATTTTTATTTAAGCTTATCAACGCTCAAATTGACTGTTCAAGGTTAATTTTAGAATACCAGTAGTAAATCCGGCAACAGACAATTATTTTAATTATTGAGCTCAAGCCCAGAACAAATTGCCATTTCGCTTGTTTTGTGAATACATTATTAAAAACTATAATGATAACTTCTGCGATACAGCAAACTTAAAAAAATCGCGTATTCACTGTGATTACCGAGTAGTCGTTTTATCTTTGTACCTTAATTAATGTGTTTATTTTTATTTGTTGTATCAATGTAGAGGAGTTGCTGAATATTACTTTTTTTGACAACATTTCTAGTTCTTATTAGATATAGTCGAGGGGTAAACCGCTGATTTGATTTTATACACCAAAGAATATAGTTTTCATCGAATTCCTAATAATTTCCTTTAATCCATCAAAATTTCCTGCAATTCCTCCTAGTTCTTTGGAATTCCTTGCAATTCCTGATACTTACCCAATAATTTACAACTTATCTTATCTCTCGTAACAAAACCACGTAAAATATAACGAGTCTGGGGAAGCTTTACCAAATTCCAAACTTTTTAATATTGATTTTCTATAAAAAAATTATTCTTTATAAAAAGTCTGCTTCGTGGGTAAACAATTCTATTATTAGGTATTTAAATATTTGGTCTAGGCTACGAGATATACGGAGGGTCAGAGATCTAGAGTTCTAAATTCGCCGTAATAAAATAGTGAATATGTTATGTGACAAGAATAAAGTGAAAACTACTTTTATTCAATACCTTCATATTTATTAGTAAAGATTAGTATTTATTGAAAACGTTAAGAATGCAGACATATTCCAAAAATACTTATACACTAAAACACGTTTAGGGTAACTAGCTTATTTAAAACCAACACGCTATTTCTTCAATAAAATAATAGCAAAAGAATCTTAAAAATAAACCTTTGTCAATTACTGAGACTTATAAACAGGTAGTGTTCAAATTTTATGGGAGATTTTTTTAAGTTAGAAATCTTTTTTCATTCCGTGTTAATTCCGTGTTCTTCAAGCTCCAGAGTAATGTTAGAATCAACTAAACTTAGCACTTTTCGACTGTTCTATTTCTTTTTATCAGTAAGCTTTGTAGCGTTGCAAATGTTACAAAAGCCAGTAGTGCGATTTTCCTTTTTACTGCTCGATTTGTGTTATCGATACTCTCGCTACCTTACTTCTCGCTATTTTACTTTCGGTGTTCCGAGTCGCTCGAAAGATGAATCCGTTTGGAGCGCCTTCTTGACAGATGTGGTATATGTTCTTTTTTGGGGAATTGGCAGCCCTTCTGATCTGAGCACTCGAGGCGAGCAGGCAGTCTTTCAGTATCTTTTGACCATCAGGCCTAAATACCGCCTGATTGTGTCATTGTATCATTTGGCAAATGAGCTAGTGTGTATTTTCTAAAATTATCAGCCATATCGCCTATAACCTATAACCTATAACCGATGCGTGGTGATTCCTTTTCTTGAAGGTATGTTGGGCACGAGTGTTTGTATTTAAGATGGATAAAATTGTGTATCATTTAACTGGGGTCCTTCTGTGGGATAGCTTCCTCCCTTTGAAGCTGACGTCTGTCAGCGGTCTTTCTATGCCGAGCTAGAAAATTACCGGTGTCATAGCCTAAAGAAGAATAGCCGCGACACTCGGCTCGTTTAGCGGGGTACGGAATCAAATTTTCTCCCTGAAGCTCACTGAAGCGAGGACACTACGCAGTTGGAACTCGATGCCAATCATACGCGCTTACCTGGGCCGGAATGCAATAAATTTTCATAGGAATTAAAATTGAAAAAGATTTGTTATTTGGGTAAATAGAGTATCGTTATGTGTATATATTGTTTTGTTTGTATGTTATATAAATAAGTTAATGTTTATGTGTTAAAATGGGAAAAGGACGGCAGAGTTGTGCCGCTAGTTAGTTTGTTTATTTAAACTTAAATTTGATCATAAAGTATCGGAATCGGTTCGAATGACTAAAATAAATTGGAATTAACTGAAACTAAGCGAAAGTTAATTGAACGACGAACCAAAGCTAGCCAAAGGTAACCATAAGCACTAAAACAGGTTAAAACGCATCGTAACAGGTTACAAAAATTAAAGTAAGTTAAAACTAACCAAAACGAAACGAATTTAAGCGACTAACCAAAAAACATTAAATTTTATTATAACATGTCGGAACCGATTCAAATAACTAAAATAAATTGGAACTAACTGAAAGTAGCCGAAAGTTGATTGAATGACTAACCAAAAGTAACTAATAGCACCAAAACGGGCTAAAACGTATCGGAACAGATTAAAAATGTTAAAGTAAATTTAAACTAACCCAAATTAACCGAATATTGGCAAGTAACCAAAGACATTAAAATTGGTTATAACGTATCGGAACCGGCTAAATTGGAACTAAGTGAAAGTTACCGAAAGTTGACCGAATGACTAACCAAAAGTAACTAAAAGCACCAAAACGGTCTAATACGTATCGGAACAGATTTAAAATACTAAAGTAAGCTAAAACTAACCCAAATTAGCCGAATTTTGGCGACTAACCCAAAACTTTAAAATTGGTTATAACGTATCGGAACCGGTTCAAATGATTAAAATAAATTAAAACTAACTGAAATTAACCGAAAGTCGATTGAACGAGTAACCAAAACTAACCAAAAGCACCAAAAAGGGCTAAAACTTATCGTAACAGATTAAAAATATTAAAGTAAGTTGAAACTAACCCAAATTAACCTAAACTAATTACCTAAATTAATTAAAAACATTTAAATTGGTTATAACGTATCGGAACCGGTTCAAATGACTAAAATAAATTAAAACTAACCGAAAGTCGATTGAACGACTAGCCAAAACTAACCAAAAGCACCAAAAAGGGCTAAAACGTATCGTAACAGATTAAAAATATTAAAGTAAGTTGAAGCTAACCGAAATTAACCGAATTTTGGCGACTAACTTAAATTAATTAAAAACATTTATATTGGTTATATCGTATTGGAACCGGTTTAAAATAAATTGGAACTAATTGAAAGTAACCAAAATTTGATTGAAATACTAACCAAAAGTAACTAAAAGTACCGAAACGGGCTAAAACGTATCGGAATAGTTTCAAAATATTGAAGTAAGTTAAAACTAACCCAGATTAACTCAATTTTGGGGACTAACCTAAACACTAAAATTGGTAATAACGTATCGGAACCGAAAGTAATCGAAAGTTGATTGAACGACCCAATTTTGGCGACTAACCAAAACTATCCAAAAACAATAAAATTGGTTATAATGTATCGGAAATAATGACAAAAATAAATTAATGCTAAACGAAAGCTGATTGAACTAACCCAAACTAACCAAAACTAATCAAAAGTAACCAAAAGCACCAAAACGGACTAAAACGTATCGGAATAGGTTACAAAATTTAAAGAGTCCAAAAATAATCGAAAATTAATAATATGAAAACATTCATAAAATATATGTTAACGATAGGATTATTTAACCCCAATAAAAGTTCTAATTCACCAAAAACATTTATTCGTCTTGATTACACCATCATTAATTATACTGCTTGTCTCGCGACCAGCCTAAGACTGCCTTGCGCAGTTTGCCTCGCGCCTCGCCGCTCGTCTATCCTAACTTTCCAGGAGTGGCCCGTCGATAGTTGAGGGAAGGTACCGCGTACCGCTAACACGGCCGTCCTGCAAGTGGAGCGTCCTCGCTCCTCATAGCTCCATGTTTCTAGAAATGCAAAAACAAATCTACGACAGTATTTTCGTGATAGTCCACGATTAATATGGTAATTTAGCTTCTCTAATGATAAACCAGTAAGTTCAGAGGTACTCCTCAGTTTTGTAACTGACCTGTACTTAACTTTTAATCATACAACATAAAACAGTGAGTTCAGAGGTACTCCTCAGTTATCTAACTGACCTGTACTTAACTCTGTTAAACAGTAAGTTCAGAGGTACTCCTCAGTTTTGTAACTGACCTGTACTTAACTTTTCTTTTTTACATAAACAAAAATTTTATAAATGGGGAAGACAATAACAAGTTCATTATCTAAGCAGAGTGGGATCGCCACTTGCCCCTCACGTATAGTGGGATTGCCACTAACGTTCTTTACATTTTAGGTGGTACTGCCACCTATTTTCATCTAGGTCTAGTGGGATCGCCACTAATCCATTTATCTAAGCAAAATGGGATCGCCATTTGCCCCTCACGTCTAGTGGGATCGCCACTAACGTTCTAACATTTTAGGTAGTGCTGCTACCTATTTTCATCTAGGTCTGCTCAACCCAACTACTACTACTACTACTACTACTACTACTACTACTACTACTACTAC
>MU182549.1:151210-196804 GCA_016904865.1 Pissodes strobi | reverse complement strand
ACTACTACTACTACTACTACTACTACTACTACTACTACTACTACTACTACTATATACTACTACTACTGCTACTACTACTACAACTTCTACCCAAACTAACCCCTGCAATAGGTGCTGTCAAATTTTCCTTCATAGTGAGATCGCCACTATACTTTTCTTTTAATTCTTATTACTATTCACCATTACATTGCAAATGCAACAATAATTTTAGGCAAATCTATTTGCTAAACTGTATATTGTATGGCAAAAATAAATAATAAAATATTCAAATGAATGAACAACTGAACCAGTAGATCAATTCAATTTAACAAAATCATATCACCATGACATTACAAATGCAACACTTATTTTAGGCAAATCTATTACCTACCTCGTTTTGTAGTTGATAAACTTTATATTGTATGGCAATCAGTTAGATAAATAATCAACTATTCAAATGAATCAACAAGTGAACCAGTAAATCAATTCAGTTCAACAAAATCATAAGTGTACTATCACCATGACATTCAAATGCAACAATTATTATTGTAGGCAAATCTATTACCTACTTTGTTTTGTATTTGCTAAACATTATATTGTATAACAATCATTTAAATCAATAATCAAATATTCAAATGAATCAACAACTGAACTAGTAAATCAATTCAATCCAACAAAACACAATGGCATTACAAACACAATAATTATTAGATCAGTTTTGTATTAGAGTATAATTTGTACCTAACAATCGTTCTCTACGAGAACAGTATCGTCCCTGTCGTCGCCGTCGCGTCGCCGCCGTCGGCTGAAATTCTAAAATAAAACAAACTAGTAGCGTATATTCTAACTACTAATACTAAATCATATCTCGTATCTCGACGGTTTCATTTCTCGAGCGAATCGGTGAAATTTAAATTATTTATTAATCATTCATCGAGCCATCTCTCGATAGTCACTTCCAGACCTTAATAGAGTATAGAAAAACCTTTCATTCAAGGTCCACCCAATGCGACTAATAGCCACCCACATAACATAACAGCTGTATGTGCTATACGGCCAAGCCAATGCTTGTACCTAAATTAATACTGTTCGCCAAATTGTCAAGAATATTAAATTGTAGAGCTTATCCGACTACTAATTTCATAATTGATTCATTAAAATTAACGATCGAGGGATATCTCGATTATACAAACACAACTGATTGTGTGTATAAGCTGTAATACAAACAACTGGCAATGGCATCCAGTCGTCGTTGTAGCCGTAGTCCAAAATTGGTTTGGTTGGCCATAGCCGGTCAAAGTTCATTTTCTTGCGCCGGCCATATTGGTCTCCATGGGTGGTCCCACGCCGCACATACGAGGGCTGTTCGGATATTACTCTAACAGGAGAGTTCCTGTGACATATCTTATCTTCACGACTCTGCAATTTTAAAATACAAAACAGCAGATACGGTCATAGAACTGTTTTAACATTTTAATCATTTACTTTATTATTATTTAAGTATTACGTAACGTAGGTCAACTTGGCAGTCTTGAAGGATTAGCACTACATGCAGTACAAACCCATACAGCACACCAAATCACGATTACGATGTGTTCGCATTGTGACGATGTATCTAGATGCAGACACAGGGTTGCACAATTCTACGATGTAAATGTGCGACGTTTACACATTTCAGGTACACACGTATGCACAAAGGTTAAACGTCCGCCTCACAATGTAGCCACAGTATACCATTTACATATACACAACTTAAATGATCCACAGTGTGTTATCGGCTGCACAGTGATTGTGTATTATGCTTAAACTCTGTTTACACATGGAATTTGTCCTTCTCAATTTGGACGTAAATATACTATTCCGTGTATATGTAGCTCCGTCGCCCCATGCATACGCCCTGTCAAAGAAACCAATTTTTCATGAGCTACTTCAGGAAAATAAAAGTTTTGCCGCCTGACCTTTATTCGTTCTCAAAACAGGTGTTTTATAAAAATAATTAATATTATAGTTTTATGAGAACGAAAGAGCGGGCAGCGAAACTTTTATTTTCCTAAAGCATCTGTCTGAAGAAAAGTTCCTTTAAAATTGTTCTTTTTTTCTCTCCACATAATATACAAAGAGCGGCTAAAATATAGAACAAATTCATTTAAAAATCAGGTATTGACTTTTTAGAAAAATGTTCGATCACGTCAATTATAATTTCTCTTCCGTTTTTTTTGCATCAAAAAGAAAATATACAGGGTGTTTCAAAAAAGTAGATTTGATGTCAATTTTTTTTTAAATAAAACACTATTTTTTAAAATCCAAAGCAATAGTGTTCCATTTAAAAATAAATTAAGTTTGATGTCAAATCTGATTTTTGACACAACCTGCATAATTTCATTTTAGAGCAAAAAGCAGAACAAAAAATTAAAATGGACGTGTAGGAGCATTTTCCTAAAAAATCAATACCTGACTTTGAAACGAATTTGTTCCATATTTTAGCCGCTCACTTTATATAGTTATTACTACGGAACGCTATCAATTGGTGCAACAGAAAGCAGAAGTAAGAAAACACTAGAAAATGACAGAACTTTTACAAGAATATTAAAATGTATTGAAAATATTCAAATAACATAATAAAAACGCAAATATATCTTATGCTATACATTGCCAGCCTTTGTTGCAGCTCAGCAGCTCTCTTTTCAGCCATTCTTCGTTTTTTGAAACAAAAAAAAAATCCTCCAGTCGGTTGGTTGCTTGTCGTTTGTCGTAACCATTCGCAGACCGCCACGTCGTTTTGGAGCTCAAATTTGGCAAATTGGGTATTGGACAAGAGTCTTTCATAAAGTCACTGCAATAATACAAAAAAGTACCTATAAGCTGAGCACAAAAGATCAATCGTTATGATTGTAACTGTAAATACTCTGAAGGATGTTCACTTTCGAATTTAATAAAAGTAAATGTGCAGAACATTATACGCCGTGATACCCAATGACCTTTGATTGTGCATTTCCTACAGCATCCATACCCAGTGTGGCCTTTGAGCTATATATGAACGAGCTGGTGCCGGTGCATCGCAAATGTAAGCATCCATTACGATTTTATATTTGACATGCATCAAAGGGTGTTGAAAATTTTTGTATAAAAAATCAGTGTAGCGAGAATCGTTACTCGATTTCCATGACCGCCTAGGTTTTTTATAATAAGAAAGTGCATACCACCCCAGAACTTTACAAATGGTAAAATGACTACTACCTGCGACCACATGAGATACAAATGGCCAGCATGCTAACGCTCTGCGCTGGCATTGTTCCATCTCCCTCGAATGTAGAAACGACAACACACAACTGTAGAGTGTATGTTATTACACTGTACTATTACTTTTACGTGGTGTACACACAAAATTTTATTTAAGGCTATAATCACCACACTAATGATTTAAACTTTGTCAGCATCCTGTACGAACGTTAGATTTCAAAATTCTAACGACCCAATTAACTTTTATTATTATAGGTACATAAAAATGTTAGGTAGAAATCCAACAAATTACATTAAACCATTGTAAGCATCATGTAGGGACCTATACGGACGTTAAATTTCAATAACATTCCAATGATCCATCTGTACTTTGTATAAATATGTCAAGAATCTTAGGTGCATAGGGTTAGTTTGGGTTATAAATATTATTAAACATTGTAGCTCCAATATTAATGGTACCTAGGAGTAATAAAGTATTTATCAATTTTTACTATACCTTATAATCCGTTTCAAAGTGCACAGAGACACACACACTTCCGCGTCTTCCCAAATGATAAAACAAAAATGGCTGCTATATGATATGGATGTACTACCCCACTTTTATAGAGGAAAGAGGATACACATGAGATACACATGCCCGGTATGCTCACGCTGACGCTTGCGCGCGCACTGTGCCGTGCTTCTGAATGGTGGAATGTAGATACGACAAGACACAACTAAAGAGTGTATATATAGTTTTTTGCATCATGTGTGTATATCGCACTTTTACGTGGTGTATGCAGTAGGTACAAATATTGCATAAAGTATCACACATACATATGACTTAAACCTTGTAGGCATCATTTACGGACGTCAAATTTCAACATTCTAATGATCCTTCTTTACGTTATATAAAAATGTTTAAAATCTTAAGTGCATACGGTATACAATTATTAAACATTATATCACATAATTCTATCAACAAAAACATAGGTGTATCTCATATGTGTACGTCAGTACTAGATCAACAATTAGTTTCATCATAACATATTTTGTTTCTCACGTGTATATCTTGTAGAGACGTAATTTAAATTGGGCGTGCTGTATGGGAAGAGATTATTCAAACAAATAATGGAGTTACCCACTATTATTTTTCTTACCAAATAATGTGATTGACATTATCCCTTTAACTCAATCATTTAGATACTCTAAACTTATTTTTGTTACATAATGGAAGTGTCTGTACAAAATAATTTATAGCGACATACGCGTTTGTTTACTACACACAAATGTTTGTCTGAGAACTATAAATTTTGCTTTTGTCTTTACTATTCTTATCGTGAGATTGCCAGTATTTTACCAGCAAGCCAAATTTGCAATATTTTTTTAAACTAAACTTTCCTCTCTCTAAATTATTTATTTTTGAACTTTGAAAAATAAATAACTGACATCAATCATAACAAAGCAAAGTAACCAAAACGTTACTCACATGTTTATTTGGTGGAATTGCGTAGTAGGTACTTCAACTGCACAAACTTGCTTCCGTCGGCCAGCTGAAAATCTTCGACAGCCCCGGTACTATTTTTCAAACGTACTTGAGCCTCTGCTACGACCTTGTACTTGAGCCTCTGCTACGACCTTGTCTGTTGTCTGGATTGATGAAGATATAGTTCGGCGGCATCACGCTGCTAGAGAATGCTGAGCCGTCAATAATCTTGGATTTGTTCTCTGATGTAACTTTACGTGTGCCCGCATTAAATTGAAAACTGTGCGCATTCTTCTTTTAATTTCGTAGCATCTTCTATCGTCGATTGCTGTTGTCAGGATCGTAGCTGGTTAATTTGAATACTGCTTAGGATCAGAGTATAACAATGTTATACTCTGTTAGGATGTTGACACTTGCGTTCTTGATCCATCTGCTACGGAAATGTTGGGCGTTGACGCCTGGCATTGACTGAGAAAGTGTTGATGACATCATCGACCATCGCCTCCTTTGTTTATTTCGCTTACTAAGCAATTTGCTGTTGTTGGGCAGCCATTAAATTAATTAGTTTCTTACTGCACCTTTTGTCGATGATTTCAGAATCGGGCTGGATATTTGGTGATGTTTAATTAGGCTGGATATTTGGTGATGCATCATGCTTCGTTCAGAGTTGTTTCAACGTACGGTGAGACACCATTTGCCTTGCATTGTTCGGCCATTTTCAGGCGGCACTTTTTCCGTTAATTGTTCGTATTGTCCGAGATATTATCTTTACGGCACTGGACACGGGCAAATCCCACTTCTGATGTTAACGATAGGGTTATTTAACCTCAATAAAAGTTGTAATTCACCAAAAACATTTATTCGTCTTGATTACACCAACATTAATTATACTGCTTGTCTCGCGACCAGCCTAAGACTGCCTTGCGCAGTTTGCCTTGCGCCTCGCCGCTCGTCTATCCTGACTTTCCAGGAGTGGCCCGTCGATAGTTGAGGGAAGGTACGGGGGAAGGTACCGCGTACCGCTAACATATATATGTTTACCCATTTCATCATTTAGCCATGTTGATTTTAATTTGACATTATTTTTGAATTATATTTCAATATAAAAGATCTCAAAAGAGCGGGATATATTTTCCGATTTTCGAATTCTTCTAAAAATTCTAGATATATTTCATGTAGCATGTCGAATAGCATTCCTTACATCTAAATGCAACTGTTTTCAAACAGTACCTTTGAAATTGTTGTAACTTTAAACCCCTGTAGAATTTAATCGGTTTAACTTAGAGCGAAACGATTTGCATCTTCTTATCTTAGTTATTTAGTATCTATCTACACAGTAAAAAATTGAGTGTTAAATTTAACACTCAATGGTGGTACATATAGGACCACACTCAATACGGTATATTAACCAATCAGCTAATTTTGTAAAAATGATATTTTTGAAATGTTTCTTTACTTTGTGATGAGTGTTAATTCTTCTAATTTATGGCTAGGTACATTTACACTATGGTGTGTAAATTAATTACAATGCAGTGTTAACATTAACACTCACATATTGTAAACCTAACCATCTAGGGTGTAAAAGAAACAATTAGAGGTGTAAGTAAACCATTTTTCAATGGTAATTTGTTCCTATTTAGTGTAAATAACATATTATTATAGTGTAAATTTGATTCCATTTAGGTGTGAATTTACTATTGCGTGTGTAATAAAATAATTTACCCATGGCTAGTATACTTTTCATTTTCTTTAAGTCATTTAATCACATCAAAATAACCGGGCGTTTATAATTAAAATGTAACCATTGTGCATTTAAGATGTTTGACATTATAATATAAACCTCCGCTTATACATGATTGAATGACTTGATCAAAGCCGAAAGTATCAGCCCTTATATATACATTTTTCAGATCGCTTGGAAAAGGTTTGTTAAATGAATGAAAATGTTGAGAATTATTTATCGTTTATTAATAAATCAAATGATAATACTGATAATGCTGAAAACTCAAAAACCGTTTGATATTTTTCGATATACTTATTATTAAATAGTTGAACAACATGGCAAACTTAATGGTATATCTATAGTTTAACAACTTAGTAAATTAAACATATTTATGTAGCTTTAATGTACCTCACTCTTAAGCTTAATAAAACAAATAACCTATTAAATATGAATACTTAGAACACTAAACAACTAATGATTTGGAACAATATAAAAGAAAGAAAATGACGAGTTATATAGTAATTGTTCATTCTTACACCAAACAGAGGCAGATTTTTTTCCAACTAAGTATCTCAAACGGTTTAGAAGCTAGAGCCTGGCTAAATCAGTCTGGAACACCCTGTATAGAAGAAAATAATTTTAGATTATCCGTCTTTGGACCTTAATTGTAGGTATACAATAACTTTTGAATTTAACGTTTTTGCTAAACTTTAAAATAAAAACGTTAAAGAGAGACGTCATTATTTATATAAATGGATATTATACTTACTACAGAAACAAATGTAAAAAAAGGTCTCAGGCATAGCGTGCCCAAGGGGTTGACCCTGGCCCATCCTGAAATTTAAAAAAATTAACAATTTTTTTTATTTTATAATAATTAATATGGTTGGTATTTTTTTATATGTATTTTAGAACAAGAAAAAAAAATCCCATTTTCATTTAATTACCAATGAATTTAAGAACCCTTATAGATATAGCAGCTGAACTGATACATAGATACATTAATACACGTTTGCCAAAATGAATAACTTTTGCATACTTATATTATATGTTTTGTGTAAGAAAATAAAATGTTTAAATGTTTTCTTCTTTTAGTTTAATACACCCCTATAATATTTCCCATCTTAATAAAAAGTCCGGGCACGCCTATGATCTCAAGTGAATTTTAAGAAATCAGATACTGGCCTGACGATATGATGCATCGTGTGCGTTTAAATCAAAATTAAAATATACAAGTTTGCACATCTGTAAAAATTAAAATATACAGCAGCGTCTCTGATACGTGACAACATTTTTTCAAAAACAGGATATAAAGATATTCTAAACCGAAATATGTCTTATTTCCATACATTTCTTGGACACTCCATAAATATAGTTACAATAATAAGGGAAATATGTCTTCTATAAAAACTACTTATTGCAAAAATCAAAATTTCTCATACTTATAGAATATTACCAGATCATGGAACTTCTTTTTCATAGACATAATTATACGCACGGCATTATATAGGAAGGTATAGTATTTAAATAACCTGTGGTATTATTGTTTTTATCCCGCCAAAAATTCTCTATATTTTACGTTATACTCTGATTTTACCTATGACCTATTTATTTAAAAGTCTGTGTCTATGAAATTTGACAAGTAAAATAGGTACCTAAGATAATTATTTAATAATAATATAAAAAAAGGAATACATTAAATTATAAGCATGTATCGGAATAATTTAAAAGCTTAAGGGAAGCTGTACCAATACAATTTATTAGAAATGGCGGACTTATTTCAAGTAAGGTTTCTATTACATTTCGATAATATACTTACCCAATTTAAGCAGATCCTCATAACAGGCACTCTTATTTGACACCTTACAAAATTTCGATTTATTTTTATATTTTAATTTAAATATAACCGACATTATTGTTATATTTTCTCCACAAGAAAAGAGCTTACTTCAATTTGCAGGTGCAAGCCAGCGTCCCACAAAATGAAATGTTTGCCGCCTGCCTTTTCGGTAACACGCGTTTAGGTTATTTTTGCACCCGGTCGTGTAAAGAAACAATTAAAAATAAGATAACACCCATTCAACAAAATTAACTATTTAGAGAGTTTAATTCATAGGCAATTTGATGCAAAAACTTTGGTCTCACATGAGTGTAAAAACGTGGTAAATTATATTGATCCGAGTGTTAACATTAACACTACTTTTTTTTACCACACCTGAAATGATTTTTACCAGGTTGATATTTTTTACTGTGTAGAGATACCAAATTTTCGGTTATGTGGAAGATAAGAGAGTGCAAAACATTTCGTTTGACAATAAACAGTTCGGATTCTACAATAAAGGAATAAGTCTCAAAAACATTGTTTTTGTTGGTTATTTTTCGAAAAAGTCGATCGTTATCCAGATATATCCATTATTTCAGATTTCATGAGCACCTTGAGAACATTTTAATTCGCTGTAACTTTTTTGTTTTTAAAGATATCAAGGTAAACAAAAAAGCATGTTATAGGGTTGGTAGCCAAGTTTATTTCTAGGTTACATATAAAACAAAACTCTAACAATTGTCTGACATATAAGCCTACTGTATATATTTTTTTAAATAGAACAACCTGTATATTACTACATTTTTGGACTCTCTAGTGAAATCTAAACACATTTCGTTTATAATATCCTATACCTATCTTTAGCTGTTGACGAAATATTGACAGTTGAAAGTCGGGCATTTTGACATTTTGACAGGCTTGAAAATCTAAACCGCACGAGATCAAAGAAAACGGTTTGCACATTTCTATCTTAGGTTTTCATAAGCTATCGAATGACAGTGACTTTGAATTTAACCGGAGGTTTAAAAGTTCCGGTTAATTTTCCGCAGCTATATTCTTCTTTAGGCTATGCCGGTGTCCTTTAGCCGTACAGAGGCATTTTGTCAAGGTGATACGACCACATGTTGGAGACGTACCTTCGCAGGAAACGCCAGTGTCTGCAAATCTACTAAATTCAAGTAAAATCTACTTAGTTTCTTATTACCGACCTATCAGTATTATCGTTATATATCATTTTGATTAATGAATTTACAATTAAGTCGTTTGTTTTCCTTGTGTTATACTTATATGAATTACCGTTGAACTGCTGTAGGTCGTTTCCTTTCCTTATCGTTTGTAATCTCGTGGAATATCATTTTGATTAAGGAATGACTGTTAAACGACTGTAGGTCGTTTGAAATCTATGTCGATTGTTATTTCTCGTTTTCGTTTACTGGTCTTGCCATTTTGCTTGTCGAACTTACCTTCGAAAAGCTATAGGTTATCTAATGTCGCATATCATATATATTTCTGTTTCTTTTCATAGTTGCTGTGGATATACTTATTTTTTACAATATATGTATTATCTCAGGTAAAGAATTCAATTTGCTAATGTCAAAATAGTTAATTGATTTATTTTTCCTGTAATTGGCTGTAAGGCTCATGACAGTAAATTGTTTCACATAACTGAAATTTGTAACTTTAATGTTTCGCCTTGATACAGGAATCAAAGTGAGCTCTATTAGTTTTACCCGTAGACATTTACCTGCTATATATGCTTCTTTACTTCACAGGTGAGCTTATTGATTTAGTATACTTGAGTAGATGTTCATTAGTCTACAGATATAATCGCTACCACGGGATTAATTTAAATAAAAATGTAAATGTGTCTAAGCTCGTGCATTACTGTATTTATATCGAATTACATCGATTCGTGATATAAATGCCTTATATTGGTCAATAAATGTCACCTCTAGTGGAACATATAACTGTTGCAATGCATAATATGCTAGATGTGCATGCGCCTGCTATTCTTTTATAAACACTTGTCCAAGTGATGCGGGTAGCGAGTCTTAACCCAGTTAAGAATACCAATGGATCTTATAACTAACTTTCACGAGATTATTGAGGCGAGGCCCACATTTTGGGAGAACCTTTATTCTGAGGTTAACTTCCCAGCCCCCCGTTTAAATTATGACCGTGAGCCGGATTTACTTTTTTCGGAAGTAGACCACGCCGCTGCCCTTAAGAAATTGAAAACCGGTAAAGCCACATGCACTGAGGCGATTCCTGCTGAAACTTTTAAATATTTGAGTGATGACGGTCTACGTTTTTTACATCGTATTTGATGTAAAAAACGTAGACCGTCATTTGTCAGAAAATTTGGCCATTGGGTCTTTGGCCAGATGAAGGGAGCACTTCAATTTTTATTTCGCTCCATAAAAAGGGTTCTCTGGCACAACCAGATAAATATCGTCTACTCTCATTGTTCTATCTCTCAAACAAGGTTATGTTATATTTATATATTTTAACAACATCTCGTCTGGAGGGTTTTATTCACTGGAAAATATTTCCAGAGCGGGCGGGTTTTGTTAAGGAGCGTGGTGCGTGCGAACAGATCTTGAACTTGACAGAAATTATTGAAAAAACCATGAAGCATCATTTCCCAGTCTATAATCTGCTTCGTGGACTACTCTAAGGCCTTTGACAACGTAAAGTGACCTAAATTATCCATGGGAGTTTCTTACCACTTAATAGTTCTCGCACAACTATCATTTTTGTCCTTTAAATACATAACTACAGTAAATTTACTAACACAATGATTTTTAAGACTTTATCAATTAATTAATTGCCTATATTATATTTCAGATACAATGACATTAGCATCAAAGGAAGCCTGCCAATAATGACGAACAATACGCAAGTAGATGGTTTAAACGACATAACGAGCGCATCTTTAATTAAAGCAATATCAGTAATGGGAGGTACTCACGTGTGTGAAAATACTTTTAAAACACCTCAGGCCCAAAACTTGAAAAACAGTACCAAAAAGTACGATCTTCTTATGTCACATCTTTTGGGGTCAGAATGTATGTTGGGATGGGCATGGCACTTTGGAGTACCGTCCGTTGTAATGACTACTAGTGCCAATTTACCATGGGCTTCCGATAGATTCGGACTTCCTGACAACCCTTCATATATTCCTAATTACCACGTGGAATATGGGGAAAAAATGACGTTATACGAGAGAATAATTAACACTTGGAAACTAGTAGAGGCAAAAACAATGTAAGTACGTAAATATGGCATAAATAGTAAACAAATAATTCCCCGATCACTGCAATAACACTGTTTAATATCATGCGCACATTTCATCAACTGACCAGTAAATATAAGGGATTTTGCTCAAGTTTAATGTATACCCGACATATTTGCCGGCTTTGTCTCTCGATGATTTTTTATCTAATCATATTAGTTATTCAACAAACAAAACATGCGCAATATATTATAGTATAGTTTAAGTTGAAGTATTCTCACAACCAGTAATCCTTGGATGATGTGCTGATTATACAGGGTGTCCGGAAATAACATCACCAAATTACAGATGGTGATTCTACATAAGAAACCATGAACATTTTTTCATATGAACATGTGTCCGAAAATGCATAGTTTCCAAGATTCAGGGTGTCAAACTTTTTATAAAAAATCAGTTTTTTGTTAATATCTTAAATATGATTTTACTGATTTTGTTGAAATTTGGCAGGGTTATCTGTAGTAATAAGGGGCTCGTTTAGCTTTAATTAGATTAAAAATATAAAGTCCAGTGACGTCCCGGAGGGCATCATACCGAATATTTTTGACAAAAAAAGTGTGCGCCGCTGACTTTTTCAAACATTTTATATTTTTTTAGTATTAAGCAACTAAAAATACAATATTTTTGATTCTTGAGTTGTTTTCGTATCTTGCTTCGTTTTCGATAAAAAAAAGTAAAAACCAGTTTATTACATTTTCAACCTTTTTTGATAAAATCGATATTTTTATTTATATCTTAAATATGCTTTTACCGATTTTGTTGAAATTTAATAGTGTTATTTGTAGTAATAGGCGGCTCATTTAACCTTAATTAGATTCAAAATATAATGTCCAGTGGCGTCCCGGAGGCATCATACGGAATATTATTGACAAAGTAATGTGCGCCAATGACTCTTTTAAACATTTTATATTCTTTTCGTATTAAGCAGCTAAAAATACAACAATTTTGTTTCTTGAATTGTTGTCGTATCTCGCTTCGTTTTCGAGAAAAAAAATAAAAACCAGTTTATTACATTTCTTTAGGGCACCAAATTCTACATCAAACGCTGTAATAAACTGGTTTTATTTTTTTCTCAAAAACTAAGCAAGATACGAAAACAATTTAAGAAACAAAAATGTTGTATTTTTAGTTGCTTAATAGGAAAAAGATGTAAAATGTTTAAAAGAGTCAGAGGCGCACATTTCTTTGTCAATAATATTCGGTATGATGCCCCCAGGGACGCCACTGGAGATTATATTTTTAATCTAATAAACGCTAAATGAGCCGCCTATTACTACAGATAACCCTATTAAATTTCAACAAAATCGGTGAAAGCATATTTAAGATATAAATAAAAATATCGATGTTATCAAAAAAGTTTGGAAATGTAATAAACCGGTTTTTCCTTTTTTAATCGAAAACGACGCAAGATACCAAAACAACTCAAGAGTCAAAAATATTGTATTTTTAGTTGCTTACTATGAAAAAAATATAAAATGTTTGAAAAAGTCAGCGGCGCACACTTTTTTGTCAATAATATTCGGTATGATGCCCTCCGGGACGCCACTGGACTTTATATTTTTAATCTAATTAAAGCTAAATGAGCGCCTTATTACTACAGATAACCCTGCCAAATTTCAACAAAATCAGTAAAATCATATTTATTATATTAACAAAAAACTGATTTTTTATAAAAAGTTTGACACCCTGTATCTTGGAAACTATGCATTTTCGGACCCATGTTCATATGAAAAAATGTTCATGTTTTTTTATGTAGAATCACCCTCTGTAATTTGGCGACGCTATTTCCGGACACCCTGTATAGCTCAGATTATATATAGAAAATATAATAGAGAAGGGACTTCAGTAAAACAATAGCAATGTCTATTGGTCAAAGACTTAATGAATTTACACTATACTAGACTACTAAAAAACGCATGTGCTTTCGGTTGAGGTATGGTTTGAATTGTTTATAGATCTTGGTTCCTGTACTATAAAGTTCTTTAAGAGCGGTGTTCTATTTTAATTTATGGTTAAGTTGGTTCGGGTTAGTTGTGTTAACCCAAACTAAGAACACTTAAATAATTACCTAATAAAATACCCAACTATTTCATTAGGTAATTATTTAAGTGTTTTTAGTTTATCTTAACGTCACTCAGCACTTTAAGCCACTGTAACTATTTAATTTTAAAAATCAGTTGACCTAAAATTTTGACAGATCGTAGAAGTACTTTAGAAGGGTATCCCCAAGGACTACGCTTCTGTGAACTGCACCTCTTCAGTTGGGTGTGAGAATTAGGATATCGGTAGAACCATCCGAGCCACGTTCCTGTGAACTGCGAGCAAAGGTTAGAGCAGATAAGTGAGAGACAAAAGCCAATCGGATGGTCCCCTTGTTGATCTGGTGACTATTGGAGCTTTGAAGTTCATAACGTTCATCTTTTAGGATGAATGTTTACAAACATTTTCCAAGTTCAACTTCAAACTTACGACACGGTGATAATTAGTTAGTGGTTTAAATGTTTTTAGTAGTTCACAATATTCTATGTTTTGATTATACTGATACTATGGTTTCTATTTATTTTCTTTTGATAATATAACCAAATATCAGCAATGACTCAAATTTCTATATAAAGACTCATGATGGATATGATTTGTCTGAATTTTGAAAAAACTTTTGACCCGATGATCATTAAGACGATCTCTCTGCACTTAGAGGATAATAGTTGAAGGGAAATTTAGTTTTATCGATAAAAGTTTTTCGGTTTGCCAAATCCCTTCTGCTGAAGATCGATGGTTTTCAGTAGTCGTGGTAAGAGGAGAATCAATCCCTGAACTATTCCTCTGTATTGTGTATGTGTCAGATATTATGGGAGAATTTTATGTAAATTAACATTTTAATTTAATCATAAAATGTCGAAAGAAACAAAGTGATCAACGGCGAAGAAAATTAATCGGACAGAGATACCATTTTTGACATAGAATAGGATAGAATAGATATTTTTCAACAATTTTCTGATATGATTTCAAATTGCGAGAAGTTTTCACGTTTCATAACGCCGATGAGGAAATGCAATTCCCATCTGGAAGCGGGCGACAGGTGGTCTTGTGAATTAACACGTTAGGAACTGCGTAAAACGCTGGTCGATGTCACGAGTCGCGTCCCCAGGATTTGAAAAATTTTGAAGCAGAGTCAAGGACAATGTAGAAGGTAACCTAATTGAGAGATGCATAACCAATAAAACAAGTGAACTTGAGGAAAATATTAAAATTAAAAGGTAAGACACTTACTTAACAACAAGGGGCAATAACTGCTTCTTAGTAAGGCTTCAAACTATAATATGAGACAAGTCTCCCAACCTAATTTGTGTCCTGTTGTAGTGGGGATAGAAAGATTTAATTCCTCAAGAGGCCCACATGTCTTTGATAAACCAAAAATTAATCCAAATCAATTTGTAAGAAATTTTCGGAGGAGCCAAAGAGTGAACAGAACGACTTCAAATCTAATTCGAACATCAGCAGTCCAGTGAACTCTGTTAGTTTGACATGCTCCTTAACCAGTATAATTAAATTAAATTAATTAAAATTATTTTAATATAGTTTGGGCGACGGAACACTGGCAGGAGGAAAAAAACTTGTCCATTATGAGGATCGATGGGTATGTACTTGCTGCCTACTTATGATATTGTCACGAATAGTCTTGGCGGTTGTCGCGTTTTTAAAAAGAATAACGTCTCAGAGAAGAGCCGTGTCGCGATTAGTACAATGACGGGGTCTTTTGGTTAGACTCAATCTGCCACTGTATGTTCTATTCGTGATGACACGCCTTACTGAGCGTGCAGCGGGGGGTAACTTAGACAGCCCGGGGCCGAGTTACGTTGGGTAAGAAGAGATGATAAAGAAAGCACGTTTAGTTATAGCAATAACAATGTATTAAGGATAAAGCTTTAACAATGACTATTGGTCAAAAAATGAGATTCTATTATACCCGATTACTAAGGTGGGTATGTTTTCTCGATTTGAGGTATTGTTTATAGGTCTTTGGTTACTGTCTTATAATTATAGTTTTTCTTAAGAGTTGAGTTTTATTTAAGAGCACTAGAATATTTCACTAAACCATTTAACTGACTCTACTTAGACACTTGTCTTTCTCAGAACTCTGACAAACTTATCCTTGATTTGACTTTACTACGGTAGTTGTGCAACGCCTAGTCCTAGCGCCGTCAAGTGGCTAGCCGGTACCAGGTTTGGGTAGGGAATAAAGGAGTAGAACCTAGAGGCAGCTGTCTAGCTAACCTTAGGAGCGGATAGAACCCGAAGGCAGCTGTCTAGCTAACCTGGGAGCTGGTTTTAGGTGAGATCAAAGTCTGACGAACTAAAGGTTCGGTAGCGTATTTATATTAAAAAAGTGATGACCATTGCTTGCTTAAAGCTGAAAATCGCTCCCGTTGATTGCTCGCGTTGTTTATAGTCAGCCTTTAATGTTTATACAACAATCTCCAAGTTCAAGTTCAAACTTAGGACAGGGTGATATTTCTTTAGTAGCTTGTGTATTTTAGTAGATTACAATATGTTGATTGTTGGGAACCTTAATATTGAGCATACATGAAAATTTTATACAACTGAGAGTCTATCTTTAAAATTAGTAGTTTTAGGTGTATATAGTGAAACAGGCCGGCCCCTATAATAAATTGCGCCAACAAAAGTTGAATAAACTCGTTATTATAAAAAATCTTTAAAAACACACCTTTGCATGTAACCCTTCGAGAAGCAAGTAAAAAGTGTCGAGCCGGGCATTGGGAATCCGGACTTCATGCCACATACTTGTTTACGTCTCTTTTCAATAATTTTTTTTTAATGTGCGGGATCGGAATTTTAATAGTTTTTGTCGCATCCACACATGAATCTCATATAAAAAAAGCAGCAGCAAGAAGCAGATAGGTAATCCTTAAAATCTGCTCGTTTCGGCTAGAGACTGGTTCAGTTCCCCTCGCCAAAACTTGAGCCTGGTTTCCCCTTCAATTTTCCACATATTTTGACATCCACTATCTTCAGCTAGAAACGAGATTCTTCCACATTTTAACTTTCTTAACTATGCAAGAATGAAACAACAACAAATGAAATTAAGAACAAATCCTAAAACCACAGCCACCAGCGCAACTCGCAGGGGAGTCAAAACAGTTTCCTTACAAATAGGTAAATTCTCTGGTTGCACTGAAATTCTTTACGATTTAAAAGCTGGACATCGTTTTAAGGGAGGGTCAAACTTTTAAAACTTGTGTTGCTGAGATTCTCGTAAATTGCGCGAGTTTGATTATGTTTCGGATTGGGAGGTGATTGTAATCAAGTATGTTCAAGTAAACCTTGACCCTCCTATCTCCGAATGACAAGTTGGGCTAATGGTGGTAAGATCCTTAAATAACGCAAAATACAACAAAAGGTACAATGGTCCTATGGGACACGAAAATTGCCTACGGGACAGGAGAAGAATCCTTCGGGACAACCCTCCCAATGGACCTTGCGACGTACTCTTAAAATTTACGTATATTATATACATCTTGGTCAGACCTTACCCGCTACGCTCTCAACTTGTTACAAATTGCCATTAGTATGTGCATATATACTAAGTGGCATGCATATGTTTCTCGTATGAGTATTGTTACTGTATCTAGCATAAAGCACAATGTAGGGGCACATACTTTGCTTGAACTTAACGTAACTTAATTATGGTAAATAATTTTTTCTTTCTTATCTACATTTTTTCTTTAATATATACTTAAATTCATTTAATTTTGTATTAATTTTTAGTATATGTTAACGGTTATGTTATGTATTAATTTTTAGTATGTGTTAACGGTTATGTTATGTAAATTAATACTGCGTTTTCCCTAAACTGTACAAGTAAAGAAAATTGTAATCATATAGAACCTACTATCAAACAACGTCAATTTAACAGGGTCTTAACCGACAGTGGTGATAATTCATTCACCATTGTTAGGATCACGTCTAGAAAGTCTTGGCCTTTAGGTACAACGAATTTGTCTTGGGCAGGGGTGTTTCAACAGATCTGGTAAAGGTGATATTAAGGATTTTTTGATAATGCTGAGGGTATGTTGAACGAATTTCTTCCACCAGATAAACAAATTATTATTTTGGGTGACTTTAGTATAAATTTAAAGGTTGATTGAAGCATTTTATATAATTAAAATGCTATATTTTTGTCTGGTGATCTAATAATAAAAGTTAATGAGGAGGATAACAGCTAGATCCGCTTTTGCCTAGGTACTCTGGAAACATATATTGCCGATCATAAGGTACAATTTATTGCATCTTACAAAAAATATGGATGTTCTTCCTCAAAAAACTTTCAAGAATTGGTTGTTGTGTGAAAACATACACTAGGAACAAAACTATGAGGACTGGTGTAACATAATTACACAGTATAAAAGAAATAAATCATTCTGCCTGACCAGAATGTTCAGAAAATATTGCCGTCCAGTGGTGAGGTTTGGAGAAAGCTATAACTAGAAGAAAAAAAACAATAAAAATAACCAGCCACTCTGTTGGCTCAAAATGCAATGAATCATATTTACGAAGGAAAATCCTTACACGATCCTACACAAAGAAACACTTTTTGTGAATTTCCCATTTGCATGTTTGAATCTTTGCACCACAGAAAGATGAAGGACTCTCACTCCTTTCAAAGATGTCGACCACAAATTTGTACTTAGGGATAAGACCAGTGACATCGGCGAAAAAAGAGCATGTTGGACCTCCTTCCTTGCATGCTCGCCATATACCACGAAATTTTCAGGAACTTATTCACGACGTCAGCTCTGGAGGTGAATGACACAATTCCTTAACCGTTATTAAAAAAAGTGGAAGAAGAGACTGAAGATTGATTTTGTTATCGTTTTGCGTTTTATATCCTAAGATTTCTTGGATTTATAATTTATATGTTTTTCAAAATACGAAATTACTGTCAATTTTTTTTTGTCAGGACTTAGTTACTAGAAAGAAGAATCCGTTGATAGGCAAAGTGGTGTAAGTCACTTTATGCCCTTGTAATTTAGAAGCTGCATCGATTTTAAGTTCCATACCACTCCACAAGAATACGTTCAGATATATTAGCAATATTTCATCGCAGTATATTTTGGTGTTATAGTTTGCGAGTTGTAAAATAAAAAATTATCTCAAAAACATGGACACCGCTTTGCTCTTCATTGGCTCATTTGTAATGTATATGTTTGCAGTTATTACTGGTACAGCACCCGAATTTCAAATCGTATGGCCAAGGAATTTTTTGGAGAAAATATACCCGACCTAGATGTTTTGGCCTACAACACCAGCTTGCATCTTATCAATACCCACTTCAGCGTGAATCCTGCAAGACCTTTAGTACCAAATGTAATAGAAGTCGCTGGACTACATATTCATCAACCAAAGCCTGTCAATGAGGTAAATCATTCATGATAAAAAGATTGAAATTACATTATTATGCAGTGTTATATACTTAGTATACAAAACGTCTGATCTTATACTTTCATATATAGTCATCTCCCTGTGTGCGACTAGGAATGAACAAATTTATTATATTCTTAAGGAAAGTGAAGCCCAGTGTTTCCTAATTTTAAAGGCATAGTTATATTTAATTAAACTAAAATATTTAGGGATGGAAAATAGTTCAAAATAAATAGGTAGGGTTTTATTTGAGAAAAAATAGGTACCATGCTATACTTTTTATTGAAACCATCAGACTAGAAAGTTACGGACACAAAGAGAATATTGTCATCATATACACACAGATACAAACACATAGCCATGTTTGAACGTAGCCGTCGCAGTCCGTCGCCGTCGGAAAAAATAATAATTTCATACTCGACATATTTGGATGGTACAGCACAATTTCCTTTACAAACACTATAATAAAAGCAAATCGAGTACAAATATTTTATATACTCTTTATTATCTCCAAAGTTTATTCCTTTTTTTAAATCGGATGCACTTACTTTATGAAAGCACTATTGTCTTCTACATCAAGTTCATCAATAATTCCAATATTATTTTTTAGCATTTTAATAAGGCGCTAACAACCGACAAGAAAGGTGTTATTTATTTCTCATTGGGTTCGTTAGTATTAGCTGAAACATTGCCTAATGCCACAATTCAAGCTTTGTTTGATGCGTTTGGTGAACTACCATACAAAGTCGTTTGGAGGGTTATCGACGAAAATTTTTCAAAAGGATTGAGGCTTCCAGACAATATACATTTTGAGCACTGGATGCCACAACTGGACATTTTATGTAAGTTGTTTTATAACATTAAATCCACAATGGCACATTTAGTAACATATAGATATGTAAGGTCTTGTAGTCTGATTAGTGATACAAATATAATGTTAAGACTTTTATCATCAATAGTTCAGTAATAATATCCGATGATGTACGTTTTCCTATTTATGCTTTAGGCTTAGCAAACGTAGATGCTTCTTCCTCAACGTTTATTATTTCTTCATCAAAATTAGATTCTTACTTCGATCTCTCAGAACCAGAATCAGATTTCTCCAAAGGAACGATAAGATGAGAAAGGCTCATATAGCAGGAATTCCCCCTTAATTTTCTCAGTCCTCGTGTTATTAAAATGTCACAGTTCCTAATTGAGTTAGTTCTCAGCTTCATCGTAAATGTAGGCAAGGTATTTGGCCACAAGTGGGAAGCCCTGTCTTTCGATGGAGACCCCCTCATTTTCGTGCTTATGAATATTATATTATAGTCATCCGACGCCGTGCCATTTCAATAGATCTATATTGATAATGGTAATGGTATGGGATGGCCTAAGAAGTTCATCAAAGCCTGTCTAAAATTCCATTAACCACGCATCTTTTGACCTCTGCTTGCCTAAATGGATTTACTAAATTCCATAAATCCATTTTTTAATCCTGTCAATTCCCACACTTTGTAGGAAACTCGATCATTACTTTTTATTAGACGAAAAAGAGATCAATGTTACGAAGCATTATCCACAACAATCATACATTTTCCATCTAATTTGGACAATTCAGGAAGTAATTGAGTTTTTATCCATTTCCGAAATATATCCCCAGTCATTGACTTGTGAAAGTTTGTTTCCGTGTTACCAGAATCTGGTAGTAAATTACATCAAAAAATCAGGATGAAAATACAAAATATGTCTCGATACCATATAATCCTCAGTATACTAGAGGACTCCAAAAAGTCTTTAAGGAAGTAGGTGTAAAATTAGTATACCAAACTCAGTTCAACATTAAGAAATTATTAGGGGTCCAAACGACAAAATTGAAATATTAGGAAGAAGTGGAATATATGAAATTGGATGCATGGATTGTAACCAAAAGTATGTTGGGCAAACTAGAAGATCTATACAAACGAGATTCAAAGAGCACATAGCTCATTTAAAGTATGATAGAACAGAAAAATCAAGTGTTGCCGAGCATGCTTTTGATAATAATCGTAGAATAACAATTAAAAATTTAAAGTTAATTCATAATATAACTGATAGGAGATTATTAGACGCATATGGAAGTATGGAAATTATTAAATGTAAGAATAGTTTAAATAGAGATAGAGGGCCTATTCCCTATAGTCCATTGTATTGGTTGATCAAGCGTGACTAGTGGGATTCCAGGATTGGTCCCTTTGGTTCCGCTTGATTAAGCAAACATTTAGTATAAAAGGGCGTTAGGTATAGTTCTAAATTTAGTTTTAATCATCTCCTGATCATGCTAACATGGTTAGCGAAACGCGCGTCGAGTTAAATAAATCTGTTTCGGTATTGTGGATAAGACTCCGTTTTAGTACACTTTCAACTCTTATACATAGAACTATTCTAGGTGATCCAAGAGTGAAACTATTTATATCACATGGAGGAATGATGGGGACCCAGGAAGCCGTGTATTGCGGAGTTCCAATACTAGGAATACCCTTATTCGCTGATCAGAGTCTAAACATTAGGCATGCAGAAACTATGGGTTTTGCAGTAATGGTGAAATATGAAGATATATCAAAAGATGCTGTACTGAATGCAGCTAACAAATTATTAAATGATCCAAAGTAAGTGTGGGGAGGGGGGGGGGGGTAATAATTAAATGTTATGTTTCTATCATTCAGATAATTGACTAAGTGAAGTACTGATGCTGCGATAGAAGCTCTGCTATTTTCTATAGAAAAGAATGAAAATGCGTATATACTTGAAAATGATTTACATTTATAAGAAAATTTAAAACTTTATTTATACAGCCAAACAGAAGTTTCAGTTTTGCCGTTGTTGGCATAGAAACCAGAAATATGGCTGCCTCTTTGGGACCCTGCATAAATTTGCTTTTGTCAAAAGTATAATCTCTATTTCAATTTTAAATGTCATTTTATTTGTATAATTTAACGCAAGGATTTTGATCTACAAATAATTATTGAAAAAAAAATTGTAAGAGACTTATGAGACAGTGTCTGAAAATATAATTTAAAAATATATTTTCTGCTAAAATTAAAAATTAAAAAAATGAAAAATAAAATAAAATTTCACAAATTTAGTTTGAGATGTTTTTGACAAAAAATGGTAATGTCAACGTTAGATGACAAGTATTTTAGAGACATAAATACATTTACTCACATTTTTCACACAATTTCTTAATATCTTAATGTAGGTACTAAAATTGAAACTTCTCGTAACCAATAGTATTTATTAGTGATTTAAACAAATCATATTTTACAATCATAATTTTAAATCAGCATTTACTATAGTATTTTACTAAAATTATTGCACTCTTTGAATTTCTTTTATAAAACTTTGAAAGCTAAAGGCAAAAAAATTAAACGAGAAGAATTAGGTTTGTATGAATTCAAGGTGAGAAAGTTTCTTATTGAATCCAATGCCCCTATGTGTTCGAATTATTAACAGACTCAGTTTGGCCACTGAACATTAATTAACACGAGACTAGAAGGTCGTCCACTCTCAGTGGGCACTTTTGATGTAGCACTTACAAAGGTGAGACGCCAGACTTTAGACCAGACAGGGTGAAACGTGGCACAAGGCCTGAGCGGTTAACCAGTCATCAGCGAGTGAATAAAAACAGCGGGTGAATAGAAACGGAAGCAGAGTTAGGTTTTTAGAAAAAAAACCGCTGATAGCAACAATTTGTAAAACTATATTAATTTTGACATTGATTACGTTAATGAGACATATGAAGGTATATCAGGAATTGTTTGGAAGGTAGTTACTTGATTTTTACTTACTTTGGCACATAAAGTTTTTCGGGTGGCCCAAAAGCGCCAAAATCACATGTTCAAGTGCAATTTTGTTTCTATTGCCTCTCCAGTTTCTATTCACCCCGTTTTACGTTAACGAAAACTTTGCACCTCGATTTTCAGTATTTAAAATGGAAATGTGGAAAAACGCCTAGACCAGCTAGTTTTGGAATCAAAAGGAAATATGTTTCACCTTTTTCACCTGTTTCCGTGGTAGCTCACAATGTGGCAATTGAAGACATTGAGTTCCAATCTGTTTTTCTGCACCAGTCTATAAGGATATTCATAATTTCCTGAAAGGAGACGCAATCAGCGTACATATGCACGTGACAAAATATCTTTAAATCATTTGCATAAGCCAATTTTGAGCAGTTAATACTCGGGATAAAATTGTTGACGAACATATTAAACAGGAGACGGTCAAGGTTGGAACCCGTAGGCACATTAGAACTCGGGATTAACAACGAAAACTTGAACCACCACACAAGTGCGTCAGTAAGTCCCAAACTGTACTGAATTTTGTATATCAAGATGTGGTGATCAATATGCTCAAAAGCTTTCTTGAAAATCAGCGAATATAACATCTACTTGGCTTCTTTCATTAAGGGAATCACAAATAAATTGGGTTAGGGAGGAAGAGATTCGTAGTGCAGGATCTGCCAGCTATGAAACCAAGTTGTTTAGTATACAGTCTATTTTTTTATTTTTGGGAAAATAAAGCGGCACATGACTACTTCAATTATTTTGAAAAAATTACACAGTATTGATATCGGACGCTAGTTGTTCTTGATCATCTTTTTTAACACAGGGCAAATTTTGGCTACTTTCGAGATGTCCGGGAATACATTGCATTCGAAAATTAAATTGCATACATGTAGGAGTGAGTCTATTAAGGCAGCGATGCAGTCCTTAATGAGAAAACTAGCCACATCATCGGGACCGGAGATCATTTTGTTTTTCAACGATTTGTTAGCTTCTATGATTAATAAAGAAATAAGAGCTCAAATAGTAAACGAGCCAATTGGAAAAAAGTGTTTACTTAGCATCAACTCTAATCTCATCGGATTGGCATTTAAGCAATGTTTCTTGTATTTTTTTCCTTAAAAAAGGTAAGCAGATATGTACGATTTAATCAGTTCAACGCGAATTCTGTGCCAAAGTGATTGCTAATTTTTAGTAGAATCTAAATGGTTTATTTCACGGTAGAAAGGAGATTAATATTAAAAATTATATAGAAATAACGACAATGTCCGAAAAATCGCGATTATATTCAACGAACGACGTCCTAAAAAAATATCTCCGATGTTTGTGTACGAGTATTAAAACTGGTTATTATTTTTTAATAAAAAGAGGTTGTGTGAGGGGAAAGAAGTTGCTATTTTAGATCATGTAGCCATGGGTCCTATCCCTAGCGCTAAAAAAGTGTCCGAGGTGTCTGGCGTATTACATACAATAATTCAGTCTTACAACAAAATAAGTTTCATCCTTTCAAAATATGGTTAGTTCAAGAACTGAGCGATGATCATATCGAACGCATACTTCAATTCTGTGAAGCGATGAGTGAAAATATTAACAATAATCCAAACTGCTCGACATTAAAGGCATTATCAAAAGGCATAACTGCCGATATTGGTCAGATGAATATTCCGGAATATTTCATGACGTACATACGTGGCATCACCAAAAAGTACATGTTTGGACGGGTATTTACTTAAATGTTGAGAAAGCTGATCATACAGTTTTCGTACGTAGAGGAATTGAAGAAAACACTCTTCCCGAATCTGGATTGGAAGAAGGGGTCATATTGAGTGACCACCAAGGCCACCTGTTTTGACCACAATAGACATGTGAAGTCTTAAATTTGTACTATCCAGCCTGAATCCTTAGATGATTTATGAAATCGTATAATTCATGAATGCCACCAAGTTGTAAGGGTATATTATCGCCCACACCGTTCCTGCTCTATATCAATGATCTCTTGGACAGTACAAACAATTCTATTTACAGCTTTGCAGTCGAAAGCACTCATATATCCTCATTCATGTCACGGACTCCAATGACTACAGCTCGTTCCCAACGCGAGTGAGAAAACCAGATTGCTGCCATCAATGAGGATATGAACGCCATCGTGGAATATGGTGAGGAAAACAATGTCCAGTTTAACGCAGGAAAGACTCAAGCAGTCGTCTTCTTAAAAAAAGCAAACACCGCAGGACCTGACTTATCAATGACATGACAAACACTGACTCTGGCTTCATCCACAAGCTTGCTGGGAATCAACGTAAAAAACAACATGTATTGGCATAATCGCGTCACCAAAATCGCCAAGGCAGCAGCAGCAAAGCTAGAAGCACTCTATGGTGCAAAAAAGTTGTATACACCTCATCAGCTCTTACTGCTCTATAAGGCCCAGATACGACCATGTCTGAAATACTGTTCCCATGTGTGGAGCTCGGCATTCAAACACTTGCTCAACGTATTAGATTCCATACAGAGGAGAGCAGTCCGTCTCGATGACCCAGAGTTGACCAAAGACCTTAATAGCCTTGAACATCGAAGAAAAGTGGCGGACCTATATATTTACTATCGATACTACTATGGAAGGTGTTCAAACGAGCTGGCACTTATGATTCCGCCCAGAGCTGTGCCAAACAGAAACACCTGTCACACACAAGGTGCTCATCAACATACGACTCAGTTGCAAATACCTCGGACGTCGCTGTTGCGGGACTCCTTTGTCTGGAGGACTGCCTTGTTCTGGAATGGACTTCCGAGTAACGTCTTCCCGGAAAATTATAACCTACAGCGCTTCATGTCCAACGTCCACTGTCTTCTCCGCACACGCACCGCTCGTTGAGTGGTATAGGATTTTTCTTTTGTGCGTGTGTGCCGAACTTAAAAAAAAACACCCGAAATGTTACGTACGTAACTTTATTGCACGGATGTAAATGGGGTCATTTCCATCATTTAATAAACTGATCAGAAAAGCAAGTGGACACCTTTTTTTCGTGACTACCTTTTGTAAGAAAAAAAAATACAAATAGAGAAATCTACCCTTTCTAATTTTGAGCAGTGGCGTAGCTACCATAAGACAAGTAAGCGTAATGCGTTGGGGCCCCCAGGCTTGGGGGGGCTACTCGTCCAATGCCTAATATTGAAGGTTTTTCTCAACTGAACCTAGGAACGCCTTTCTGTCAAGCAAATATTATTTATTATTATGTTCTGTATAATTTAATACCTAATGAAAAGTTTGGCAATCAGCGTCGCGACACTCAGCAGTCGCCGATCAGGATTAGATATAATGATTCGATTCGCACTGAGCGCCGCTGCGGCTTTTGGTTTGACATCCCGGGAATCCCGTTTTGTTCACATATTTTAACCTGTTGCCAAGAGCATTACCTTACCATTATCTTATAGTAGCATTTGATACACAAAAAAAAATATTAAAGCGCCGCAATTAAGAGAAAACTAAAAAAAGAATTGTAATTAGAGAAAAATTACCAAAATGTTTTTTTTTTGACGAAATGGCAGTCTAAGCCAAATTTGCAATCATTTACGTCAAAACGCGATGACAATGGGGACAATAATTCTATTTCTCAAGACGAAGATCACAGAGAAGATTTGATCGGTATACCATAACTTCAGGTGGCTAAACCACAGACATCAGCACAAACGACCTAACTTTTCTGTGTGTTAAAACTAAAATAAAAAGTTCGATGAAGCTGAAATATCGTCAGATGCCGTAATATCAACTCAAGACACAATACTCGAAAGTGATTTAGGCCATTTTGTTAATAAACCATTTAGAAATGAACAAAGAATTATAAAAAAAAAATGCGTGTGCTTAATACCACAAGATAGAAGTGAAAACTTCAACAAACGGGGTCATCGTTTTGTCAGAACTTCGATCCGAGCCTTCGTTGCAGAGATAGGAACGAAAAACGGTTTTTTCCCCAAAATTCCCCCTTAATTAGAGCCCCCGTATGGTCTGAGGTGGCTCCTCATGGGGCGCACCTACCATACAAATTTCGACCCCGTACCTCGTTCCGTTCTCCTGAAATTAATTATTTAAGTTTTTCCTTCTCCCCCTCCCCTGACCAAACGGGGAGTGGTACGGGGTCTCGTTTTCGCCCAGGACCTTCTTTTCACCCCGGCTACATCCCCTGAAAAGTTCGGCCCTCTACCTATACGGGAACATATCAGAAGAAGGAGCGTTACGTTACATATCCGAGCATGACGCGTGACGCGTGACGACTCGGCCTCATTTAACACCCACAAAAAAACGCAACACGCGCCTAGAGAAGCTTTCACTTCAAAAATGCCGATTTATTTGGAAAGTAGTAACTTTGAACAAATTTAAATTGACCTATTATTATTTTTTACCATGCCAAGCCAATTGTATCTGTCAGCGTAAGCTGAAAAATCTTTTAGTAAAATGAAACTAGTTAAAAACTGTTTAAGGAATCGAATAGGGCAAGATCGATTAAAATATGTATCTTTAATTTCTGTCGAAGAGCTCCCACCAAATTAGATCTTAAATATTTAATTAATGAATTTGCAGTGTGTAAAACGAGAAAAAAATCATTTTGGAGTTTAATAAACTCAAGTTGAGTTTTGCTTTAAACTCGGAAAATTTTATTAATATTTACAAGTTCGTTAATAACTACTTCTTCTTCTTCTTCAGCCTGCGTTTGTCCACTGCTGGACGTCTGTCCACTGCTGGGTATAAGTATGCATTAAGTTTCCATAAGCTCCTGTTCTGGGCTAGTTGAAACCAATGTTTTCCAGTATGGTTTTTAATGTCGTCTAGCCAGCGTTTTGGTGGTCTACCAGTTCTTCTCTTTGACTCTCTGGGATGCCAATGGGCAATTCTCAACGTCCACCTCTCTGCACTTTGTCGTGCTACATGTCCGATCCATTGTCATTTTAAATTTGCGGTGTGCTTTATAATATCTGCAATTTTTGTTCTTCGTCTGATGTCTATATTTTTTACTTGTTGTCTCAAACTAATCCCCAACATTTTACGCTCCATCGCCCTTTGTGTCTTTCTTAGCCTATCTGCGCTTTTCTCTGTTAAAGTTACTATTTCTAGTCCATACGTGGCAACAGGCAGTACACAAAAATCGTATACTTTCCTTTTCAGGCCAATGGGTATGGCGGAATGTGGCTCAGGCGGCCGAAAGCAGACCATGTTAAGCTAATTCTTCTTTTTATCTCGGCAGTTTGATTTTCTTTGCCCAACTTTAGTATGTATCCTAGGTATATGTAATTTTCGACATTTTCCAGAGTTGTGTTGTCCAGCTTTATCCTTACATTGCTCCGACTCATCACCTTTGTCTTGCTCAGGTTCATCTCCAGTCCAATCTGTCTAGCTGTTTTATTTAAGTCTTGTCTCAAGTTCTTCTACGTCGTTACTTATAAGGACGATGTCGATGTCGTCTGCGTACCTTAAGTGATTTAGGTATACACCATCCACTCTGTTGCCCTTCATGTCCCAAGACAGCTTTTTAAAAACTTGTTCTAGAGTTAAGGTAAACAGTTTTGGAGATATTGGGTCGCCCTGGCGCAGTCCTCTATTTATTGTCATTTTGTCCGTCCTTAGGTCTTCGTCCAATTGAACATGCTATGATGCGTTCTTGTATATATTTTCGATTAATTTTGAGTATCTCCAATCAATTCTCGCATCATCCAAAGCGCCTAGAAATGCCCTCGTTTCAACTGTATCGAAAGCTTTTTGGAAGTCAATGGATGCCAGGTGCAGTGGAAAGTTGTATTCATTTGATTTCTCGATAAGTAGTTTCATTGTCTGTAGATGATCTATTGTACCAAATCCCTTTCCATTTTCCATCTGCTTTAGTGCTAAGCGGATTTCCTGCAGGGATATCTCCGGCACTTCCTCTGAACCCACGTTCATTATCATTGGCCTCTGCTGATAAGGCTTAGGGGTGTGGTTTGAATACAGTTTTACGTAAAAATCCTTTATTATTCGAGCAATCTGTTTTCGATCTGTAATCACTGTGCCCTCTTGATCTTTCATTTTTGTTATTTTCTGTCTTCCCTTGGAATTTCTCGATTTGAGTACCTTCATGTTTTTGTTGTCTTCAACTATTTGTTGTACTTTTTTAATGTTGTGCTGTCTTATATCTTTGCGGATCTCTTTTCTAACATTTCTGTTGATTTCTGCACATCTTGGTGATGCTTTGTCTGTCTCGCGTCTCTCCCTTATTAGTCTTTTGGTTTCTTCGGACAGTTTTTCTGTATTGACTTTCTTAGTGCCTGCACAAAGCTTTTTAGTTACTGTCAGAATATCTGGTTGAATTTTTGTCGCTAGGTTGTCCAGGTTCAGATCAGAAAGGTTTTCAGTGGGTCCCAATTTTTTGCCCAGTTCTTGTTGATACTGTTGTAGTTTGTTAACACCGTTGCAGTTGGAAATATTGAGCTATGAAAGAGTTTGTTTCTCTCTATTTTATGGTTAAATCTAAAATGAGCTCTAACCAGTCGGTGATCACTACCAGTGTCGAAACGATTCAGTACTGAGACATCGCGGACAATCCTTCTATTGTTACATAGTATGTAGTCGATTTCGTTCTTAATCTTACGACATGGACTAATCCAGGTCCACTTTCGTTGTGGCGGCTTCTGAAAGAATGTATTGAGGCAATACAGGTATTCACTTCTGACAAAATCACGCATCATTTACTTCGCCCAGTCCGAATGAACCTATAAATGAGCACTCTTTATCTAACTACTACTTGATTGAAATTTAAAGTTATTCTAAAGTTTGGCTATCTTTTGATAAAAAGAAATATTTTGATAAGTTATAAGTATGTAAAGTAGATAAAAAAATAGAGCTGTTTGTTTTATTTGTATTTAGTATTTGTGATTTGTGACTTAAGTATTTTGCGTTGGAGCCAAAACATTTTAGTTACGCCACTGATTTTGTGTATGATTCACCTTTCATACTCACCCCCGCCAAGACGACTCAGTGATATCTCACTCTTAAAGGTCTTCACACTTTCATTTTGAAGACTGTAGTTCTTGTCCCACATATTTTAACAAGCTGTCATATCATCGGCCATAATAACAGCAGCAACTTCAAACTTGGAGGGTATAATTAGAGTGAAAATACCTTTAAAATGAGGATGTGACCGTAATTGTCACTCCTGTTTAAGTATTGCAAATGCGATAAAAAATTATCCCCCTGAAACTAATAATCGACGGGTCCCAGCGTTTTTCAAGACTTTCATTTAAAATATTGAAAATCGATATGCAAGTTTTGTTGAGCCGCCCTCTATAATATATTACCTATATTAGCTGCATAAAATACTACTAGTACAACATTTTTCTTTCGTTTTAATCACAGGACCTTTTATTCATTTTTTTAAATATTATCGTAGGAAACTGGGCAAATCAAGGGAAAAAAGTAGTATTTAATATAATATGTCATCTGGTTCATAAAATTTGGTACTTTAGAGCTAAACTGGTTTCTACCAGTTTAGAATTAAAATAAAATTACTTTGTAGATATAGAGAAAATGCGAAGCAGACCTCAGAACAGTTTAAGGACCGACCCATATCAGCTATGGATACAGCAGTATACTGGATCGAGTACGTCATCAGGCATAAAGGTGCACCAGCACTACAAAGTCCTGCGAAGTATTTGGCATGGTACCAGTACTACCTTCTGGACGTGATAGCAGTTGTAGTTGGTCTACCTTTAATTTTAGTTATTTTATTGATTAAATTAGCTACATTGTTCTCGAGCGGATCCAATGTAAGAAGAAATACCAAAGTAAAAACGAAATTAACATAACAGCCATTTTAGCAATAACAATATACACGGTGTCGAAGAACTATTATAGGAATTCGAAATAATTTGTTAAATATTTAATGCAAGGAAATGACGCAGAATAATATTTTTCAATTCTATGATACATTCTAACTCAATTTGACTTACCATATCATACTTAAATTTAGTTACTTGAGCATAACAAAAGAGAATTGAATGACAATGTTCACATGCTATATTGCTTAATAATGCAATTAATACTGAAAATACCAATATAATATTTAAACTTTTCGGAGAATTCAAAAATATTTTTAAATATAGTAGGTACTTTATGATCACCTTGAACCTTGCCTATTGAAGCATTCTGTGTAATTAAGTAAATAGAATCCTGAAATCTCACTGTCCCACTGACCGGATTCTTCTTGTATGAAATACGCTTGTATGTCTAATATGAAACGAAAAAAATGTACTTTGACGCATTGTTTGATGATTCTGTATATTTAATCATCGCATGTCTAATTCGAAATATTTTCGTTCTCAAAAACAAAAATTTTAATAAACAATTGTTATTATACAGCTGTCAAATAGAAATAGAATAGATCGACAAAAATAATTAATTTTAATATTACGTTAAATTCAAATGATTAAAATTTTATCGAATTTGACCTAGATTATATTGACCACTTTTTTGTAAATATTATTAGATTATGTAAGTAATGACCCTTTATCTTCAACATTTACTATTTAATTTTCTAATAAAGCAAAGAAATTGTGATATTTATATGATCAATGAATATTTATTAATAACTATTGGTAGTTAAGCGATAATAACTGTCATTTTGAACATATCAAGGAAGCTAGGATTGCTGTACACCATATAAGAAATAAACATTAGTAAAATCAAATAGGTGCGATTTTCAATGTCCTTTGATTGTTCGAACTTCGAGAAATTCTAATTTCCATATGGATACAAAATCTCAGCCATCGACCTTCTGAATAGTTTTTTTCTCAATACGTTTCTAATTTACAATATTTTTAGTGACTACAATTCAAATCAAGCTAAATAACTTACCTTATTTTTGTAAACAAAAACATTTGCCTCTTCAGTGGTGTATCTACCGTACGCATTCTTTTTGACGGTCTTTAATATCCAAAAACTATGAGTTTTAACCTTAGAGTATATAGTTGATATATATTTATTTATTTATTCATTAATATACGGCAGAGCCATTTTACAAAGGTAATAAAAAAATATATAACAAAAATATACAATAAAAATAATAGTTAATACAAAAAATGAAAAGATCTAATAAGACTTACATAAAAAATATACTCATAGCTTTAACAGTTTGACTTTGGCTTTAAAAGAACGAAAGTTGCTGGCAAATGGGTCCAAATCATTAGTATTAAAGGAACGCAAAGTTCTCGTAAGAGGAGAATAAAATCCGTAGTTAGCTGAGTGGAAAGGAATGTGAAACAAAGGGGAGTCCACTCTTCTATAATAAGTGTTAAATCCTATAGCATGTAAAATTGTAGGACAAAAGTACCAGCCATTTAGGATTTTATACATTGTCAATATATCTATGATAACGTCTTTATAGTCTAAGGTTTTAACCATTCCAAGCCATTTGACGTAGACCTTGTTTTCTATTTGTCTAAGAATCTTTTCAACTAAATACACATCCGGATGTTTAACTTTTTGTAATTCCTGTTGGTAGCATGCACCTTGTATGTCTACGGTATATCTACGGTCTTTAATATCCAAGAACTATGAGTTTTAACCATTCCAAGCCATTTGACGTAGACCTTGTTTTCTATTTGTCTTAGAAACTTTTCAACTAAATACACATGCGGATGTTCAACTTTTTGTAATTCCTTTTGGTAGCATGCACCTTGATTTTCATCATTTCGCTGATCTTGTAAGATGTATGTCTTTTTATTAGTCATATTTACTTTTTTAATACACGCCATTGCGTACTGCTCTACCGTACGATGGCCCAATATGTTGTTACTGGTATAAATTCTTTTTATTCATAGAACATATATTTAGTTTTGGCAATAAGGCATTATATGTATATCGCTAGGGTAACCATCTCTATTATTTCTCGATAAGGCCGAACCTGACTAGTTTCTTGAAATTAAATTAAATGAAATGAAATACGCTTATTAGCAACAATCTGCTACAATCACAAAAAATAAAAAAGAACATTAAAACAACAATAATAAAGATTACAATATCAATGGTAGCTTTCTTTCACATAACCCACAACTAACCTTCTAAACTCTAGAATATTATTAACTGACCTAATGTACAACGGAATTTTGTTATATTCCACTAAACCCCTATAAAATAATGAATTTTGGGTATCTGTCTTCTCAGCAGTAGGAACATATACATTTGATGATGATCTAGTATTATAATAGTGAATTTCCTTTACAAATTTAAGTTTGTTAGGCATATAGTCAGGTACCAACTTTTGGATAATCTTAACATATACATTTGATGATGATCTAGTATTATAATAGTGAATTTCCTTTACAAATTTAAGTTTGTTAGGCATATAGTCAGGTACCAACTTTTGGATAATATTAAAAAATAAATAGCATGTTTAACATTACTAGTCTTTGGTTAATTGACATAAACTCCAAGGTTATTAGCATATAAGAAATACTCGAATATATTGCTGCTCTTAAAATAATTCGCATAGCTTTATTTTGAAGTATCTGCAATTTATTCTTTTCTCTTTGATTAACAAATAACATTATAGTAGGGGAATACTCAAAATGTGGATGAATTATTGTTTTATATACAGTAATACGTGACCTCATTGACAATGAGTAAGAAATCCTTCTAAAACAACCGATTTTTTTGTTGACCTTCTTTACTACATAGTCAGCATGCCTGTTAAAACTTAAATTTCTATCAATAATTCATCAGTTTTAATCATCTCCTGATGATGCTAACATGGAGTGCAATAATTCTGTTTCGATATTGTGGGTAAAACTCCGTTTTAGTGCATGTTGCCGAAGGTTCCAAACCCCAACATAATCAATAATTATACCTAAATATTTACATTCATGAATATATTCTAATTCATAACCAAACAACTTTAATTTGGCAACATTTTGATTCACTTTATTATTTAGTATCATAACATTAGTCTTGTTGACATTTACAAACAATTTATTCTTTAAACACCACTCTTCAACATTCTCTAATTCCTGACACATTCTGTTAACAGCAACATCAATCCTTTGATCACTAACAGAAATACATGTATCATCAGCAAATAAATTCAATATAGTACTCTCACAGAAACATTCATTTATATCATTGATATAGATCAGGAACAATATTGGTCCTAACACAGTACCCTGGGGCACTCCATATTCCACTAATTTTTTTTTCAGATACAACTCCATTCACTTTTGTTACTTGATATCTTCCTAGCAGGTAACCTTCAAACCATTTGTAGGCTTTACCCCAACCCCATATTTTGCCAGCTTCATTAACAGTATTTTTCTATCGACAGTTTCAAATGCCCGTTTAAAATCAAGAAACACAGTTACTACATTCTTATCACTTATCATTATCTATCAACTCGTTCCACTTTGAAATCACTAGCTGTAATGAAGTCTCACAAGAATGTTTGTCCCTAAACCCACTCTGATTATCTATGAGTATATCATTGCCTTTCAAAATGTTCTAATAACTGGTCCTTCAGATGCATCTCTAATAGTTTTTCAGTTAAAGGTAACATATTAATCGGTCTAAACTCTTTCAATTTCTTGGTGTTGCCAATTTTAGGAATGGGAATCGCCATAGAAGTTTTAAAATTATCAGGTACCACAGCCTCTGAAATTGAAGCATTTAATATTTTAGTAATTTTACCAATTAAAATATCTCCTCCCTTTTGAAGGATGTCTAGATCAAGGTCATCAGTTGAAGACAATTTTTTGATTGGCTTTATTAGACTTTTAATATCATTTGGACATAAACTTTTAAATTCACTTAACAGTGTTATATTTTATTTTAATGGCTCATTAATGATGTTCGGCATGATCACTGCATTCGAGGCAATAATATCTTCAATACTTTCAATGTAGTAATTGTTAAATGTTTCTGCCATATCATTTCTTGCAGTAATCTTCTTATTGTTATGCATAACATAATTAATTTCGTTGCTACTCTTTTTGGTACCAGTTAATTCCTTTATATTTTTCCACATTGCTTTGCCATCATTCCTGTTCTAATCTATTACACGTTCATAGTGTTGTCTTTTTCTCCTTCTAATTAAATTAGTCACCTTGTTTATTTGCTATGTGTACCACAACCAATCTCGCCTGTCTCCGCTATATCTTGCTTGATAGCATAAGTTATTTCTCATCTGCATTTGGCTTTTTACCTCTTCATCAATCCATGGAGTTTCTGGGTAACCACGGTTCTTTTCTTGCAATGGTGCTATGTTATTTAATACTTGACATACATTTGTATACATATTTTTAGTTAATTCATTGACATTTCCTACTTCCAACCAACTCTGATCTTGTAACAAGCTCCTTCTCTTGTGTACCCTTATTTATGATAACCTGGACTATATCGTAATCACTCAATTTTGGCTTCCTTAACACAGTCGTGGCAATATCTCCATTATTTGTACAGACAACATCACTCATACTTTTTGTATCCTTTGTAACTCGGGTATATTCTGTAACTGTTTGTTTAAGACCATATGCAGCCATTAAATTCACCAGCTGATCTATTTGTGAGGAAGCTGTCATATTAATGTTCAAGTTCCCAATAACATACACATGTTTATTTTTAATCGAAACGCCCGGCCCTCAAGAAATTCATCCATATGTGCAAAAAAGTCAGCTGTTATTGAATATATATTGATCTATATACTCCCACAAAGATGTTCTAGTCGATTTCAAACCAACAAAGCCACATAGCCCCATTAATGCACAAAGACGTACCAATGATTGAAATATGTTTATTATGAACAAAACATACAACTGAACCAGTATGTCTGGTACTTGAATCACATCTAATGCAAGAATCAGGAGAATAGGTTGCTAATGATTTTGGGAGGCAGTTGTTTTCTTCAGTGGCCAAAAGTTTTCCTGGAACGACTGAGTAGCTCCCTAGGAGAAAGTTTCATTTTGAAATCAAATAGGTTTTGTATGCCGATTTAAGCTTTTGAGAGATGAAGGAGGTTGGAATCAGCCAACAGGTATGATGGCGAATATCCCATTCTCATAGGCACAGCATAGACCGAGCGTCTTATTAAGAGCTGTCCAGGAAGGTATTGTAAACCCCAGTTATGGGTAAGTTTTTTTAAGTTGTTTTGTGAATGTATAATTTCAATTAACTTCTTGAGCCGAGTTTCGGCAGTCGTTTAATGCTTATATTTCATATTAAGTTGTTTTGATGGATTAATTTCCATTTTAGGGTTTTAGCTTTGATTTTCCCGTATACTTTGGATTCTTTACAATATGGGTTACTCTGTAGATTTCTTTTTGATGACAGTAGAATATCTCGGATGTCAGGATAAGGACCATTTTTTTCTGGCTGGTTAATTGACGGTGTCAAGTCCGAGGACAGTTATTGTTAGAAGTCCGATGAATGGTATGGAAATACTCTCTGAGTTTTGAGTTGCTCTCTTTGGGATCTCTTAAACTAAGAGAAGAAAAGGAAATACCCCTTACGCGAGAAGAAACTTTAAAAAGAGAGCGAAGACTTACACTTCTTTCCGTCCCATATTCTCACTCTGACTTTCAATGAATAGTTAACTCTTTGAAACAGCTTAAACAAACTCTACGACACCCTAAGCCTAAGTCTTCAACTTCGTTTGCAAAATGTCAGGTGGTGTAATATTCGTTACATTTATTTAGTTGTCGTTAGGCATTTAAATAATTGCAGGCATTCAATGATAATCGGTAACGGTTTGCGCGTTATTGATATTGCCACCGTGCTTCAAGCTAACAACTGCGAGTGGTCGTGCAAAAAGTAAGCTGTTAAGCTGGACATTCCGCGGTTCTTTACGAAGATTCTGAAAGGATGGCAACAAGATATCTGTATTGCCCTTAATCCAAGAGCATAATAATAAAGCATAATAATTTTGCTCTTCGTCATCGGTAGAAACCAGTTGACTCTTTCCAGACCATCAAATTGCACAGTGATATATGTGTCCTATTTGGGGTCTCTTAAACTAAGAGAAGAAAAGGAAATGCCCCTTGCGTAAGAAGAAATTAAAAACCTACAACTTCTTTTTGACCTTAATTTTCAATACTAACTGACTTTCAATGAATAGTTTACTCTCTGAAACAGCCTAAACAAACTCTACGTCACCCTAAGTCTAAGTCTTCAACTTCGTTTACGAAATCTAAGGTAGTGTAATATTCGTTACATTCATCTAGTTGCCATTAAGCATGAAATTCTAATGCGAGCATTCAATGATAATCGGTAACGGTTTGCGCGTTATTGATATTGCCATGGTGCACCAAGCTAATAGAGTAGTCGTGCAAAAACTAAGCTCTTGCGCTGGACACTTCGCGGTTATCTGGGAAGATTCTGGCAACAGGGATATATAAAACGCTCCCGCAGCCGCTGATGAGTCGCGAATTTTTCAAAAAAACACCTGTATTTATTTGTAAACATATATATATCGTGAAAAGATTGCATATGCAAGCGCATGCTACTATGTTCATATTTGCAAGAATAAGTAAATATTGCTTGGTTTTAGGCATGTTTCTATGTACAGTATACTAACGCGTATGCTAGTAAGAATGCGAGTGCATGGTACTATGCTCACAACTAAGAATGTGTAACTTCTGCTTGTTTTTCAATGATAGATATTGTCTAGATTTTCCTGTGCTACAGTCCTATAAAGTGACTCGCACTGGATGTTGAGTTAACCCAGCCACCTCGCCATAACGATATTTTGGATTTTATACGTTAAAGAGCTCAGTATGGATACGGCTAACGAAGGGGATGATGAGGCATAAATATGCCAGCCACTTGCGCACTTAGGCGACTTGAGCGGGACCCATTGTGCCCCCAGAAAGGTTTTACAAATCCAGCAGTCCTACAGTATTTATGTACCTTAGTATGCGGCTTGGATCGCATCCCTTTATGTCGGCCATCGTTGACTATTGTATCTTCAGGTGAGTATGTCTTTGTCTGGCGAAAGTAGGGCAGTCGCACATGTGTTCTGCCGTCTTGTCGTCCTCTAAGCATTCTCTGAATAAGAATTACCTAGTGCTATCTTGTGCAGATGGTAATTTAGTCTGCAATGACCGGTAAGTATTTCTGTCATTTTTTTCAAGTTTTTCCTTGATAGTTTTAGAAAATATCTAGTTTTGCATTTACCAGGACCTGTTGGCGTTGCTTTGGAGCGGCGGGCGGAGCCCTTCTGCCGTTTTCCACCTGGTGCTTCATTCTCGAATTGCTGTTTTTTCAATTTGTTCGCGAACAGTGCCCATGGTGAGTGGTAGTATTGGTTCTGGACCAATTGATTTTTACGAGACGACTCCGTTGTGCCGTTGTTCCCAGGGGATGGTTACTCTGTTTTTTGCAGGTATTTGGATTAGTGATTTTATGCACTCCTTAACTATCAAGCTTCTGGTCTGTATTTTGTTGAATGTTTGTACAACTGTCTTGCTGTCCGTGACGAACAGTATATCTTTGTGATTTGCTTCTTCGTCACTTTTGCAGCACCCATCGTTAAGCCACACAGTTCAGCTTGCAATATGGAGCTGAGATTACCTAGTGGTATCTGCATTTGTGTATCGAGCTTGTGTCTATAAACACCTGCGCCAGCTCCTGATCCGTACGAGTAGATGTGGATGTCATAAGTTTGTGACAGATCAGTTATAGAAGTATTACGATTCTGAACCAATTGTCGAAAATATAATTTCTGATCACAAGGTCTGTGCTCACTTTCATAGCTGGTTGTATGTGATATGCCTCGTTTAGAGCTGTTGGGTGTCGAGATCCCCAGCTCTTTCCCCTCTACGTATCAGTTGAGTTCAAGTGTACTGCGATTACCTGTGCGTAATTTCTCATGAAAATATCTAACGGAGGCAGGTTTAAAAGTACCTCCACTGACCTGGTGGGAGTGGTTTTCATTGCTCCAGAGATAGCTGCGCATGCTAAATTTTGAAGGCGGAACTTTTTGGCTTGATCTGATGTTTTTCCTGATCGTGGCTACCAAACTAGTGCGCCATATGCAAATATAGGCCTGATGACAGCTGTGTATATTAAGTATGTGATTTTATGTGACAATCACCATGTCGGCCGTATCGCTCTCCTGCACTGGTAAAAGGCTCGGACAACTTTCTCTTACATAAATCTAGGTGGCGCTGCCAAAGAGCTCAGTAACCATGCGTTCTATAAAAATATTATAGAACCTTTTTGCTTTCATTTCAAATCAGTTAACAAATATTTATTTAATATTATGTCAGTGACGCGAGGGTAAATGTGTGCTATGCAGTGAGTATACTTAGTTGAATAATAGCATCCGTAACCAGGACCTCAGTACCTGCCAGCGGCGTCTGGCTAACTAACACCACTCTTCGGTAGTGTAGTGGTTATCACATCCGCCTGACACGTGGGAGGCTCCGGTTCGATTCCCAGCCGGAGAGCTATCTCTTCAGTGTTAAATGTACTATTACGAGTGTGGAACTACGAATTGTGGCGCGGGAGACAGTAATTTAATTTTTATTATACTAATAAATGTTATACATCATAATTCGGTTTAGGAATTTAGATTGACGGTTTCTCTGCCGTACTCTTTGCCCCCGTGAATTCCAGGCTGAGTCCGGCAGTTTTTCCCTAATAAATTAGGTGTATTAGGGATCCGTGTTTTAATTTACATGACGCACCTTTCCCTCAAATTTCCCTAATTTTGTTACCGTTGGATGCATCTCGAGTAAGTAAAGTTGTGCAAGATATAATAATCACACAACTTAGGTATTGGTTTTCTTTTTAATCTATTTTGACGGTCATTGGTAAAATAAAGACAAAGCACAACTTAACTTATCTAATTCAACTATGTTGAACAAGCCGGGGAATGTTATACTACAATGCCCTTATATGACCGACATTTTTCATATTTGTTCTTATACGAAAGATTAAAATAATAAACGTATATTGTATTGTTATTTTAATTTAGTAATAATAATAACAATAATAATACTAATAATAATAATATTAATAATAATAATAAGAAGAATAATAATAGTAATAATAATAATTCTTTATTCATGCTAATATTAACACTTGGATACGTCACACCAAAATTCGGCAGTATTAAATTATTACATAAGTTCCATAAACTACAATGAACATACAAATAAAATACAATAACACAAAACAATTTCAAAAGTCCTTTTATCGGTAATGATTGAACAACTCAAGGGCCCCCTTAAATATTAGTCTTGTATGGACCGCATACTTTTGCATACCATAAGATACGCCACTGTTCTGATTATAAATATGTATGAGTAATATTTGGTTACCTTCGAATTAAAGGTGTTGCGTAGAGTTTTCGCAATAATAATAGTAATAATATAATCCTGCATAAATTACTAGAAAAAATACAGCCTACCTAAATTGAAGAAACTGGCCGTCCCAACTATCGATAAATGCATTAGTTTATAACGTAGTTTAGAAATAAATATTTAGTAGGGGATGGTGGGGCAGACTGGGACTAATATTTATACATTTTTATACAATATATTATGTAACATTATATTGGTGATTTCATTTCAAAAATAATATATTTGCAATAATTTCTAGTTCACAAAACCCACAATAACTGAAAAATTAATGTGAGGTAACGCTTGGATTAGTAAAATTTCTGATCTTGATGCGAGAGTTAATAGATAAGGAAATGTTTTTCTTCATTTGAAAAAAAAAATCACGTGTATAAGTGAGGCAAAGCTTAAAGAGAGCGTGTTCGTCGGTCCGCAAATACGAGAACTTTTCAAGGACAATAATTCTGAAAATTCCTTTTTGAACAAACAAAACAGGACGTGTAAGAAATATTAAATCGAAAAATTATACAGTAGTAGTTGAAGAACTTATCCAACATTACAGGAATGTTGAAACATGTCACTTAAGCTGAACACGTAGAAAAACTTCACCAGCAAATTGTTCAAATGGAAAAGCGGTATCGTGAAAAATTAACACAAAATATTTTGGCGGACTACTGTTGGACCCTCAATCGTGAAATCGATCCCAGTGAATACAAACAAAAAAAGACAGCAATAATTAATTTCTTTGATTAGAGCATTGATTTAAGCCCAAAATAAATCATATTTTATAAAAAAAATTGTAACTTATACTCGACGCGCCGAACAGATTCACCAATCGCGGAAACAATTCGTCTTATTTTATGATTGAATCGACCCAATGTTTTGTTTTTCATTTCGATTTTTCTTATCCATAATTCAAAAAATAAAAATAGAGTGTGTTAATCAAAGTTCCTGTGTTTGGAATCAATGGAATCATAAAATAAGAAGAATTATTGTATCCGTGTTTTCCGTGTTTGGTGAATCTGTTCGACGCGTCGAGTATAGTTTCTTTATTTTCTATGGCTTGATTTTCTCCTTTTTATCACCTTCAACAATCGAGGCACCAGTAGAACATTTTCAAGAACAGGTCAGTAATAATGCAGTTGGTCGTCTGCAATATTTTTATAATCATTGGACTCAATATACTTCCGACAAAACCATGCCGTCATATATAAAAGAGTTGAGGCTGTGTTTTGAGACTTGCCCTAAACAAAAGTTTGTTCCAAAAAACCTAAGTTTTTCCACAAAAGAGCAATTTGTCGTCCTTTAACAGAACGCGTCATCCGCTTTGAAAGTCACTTTCCCTGGCAGCAGAAGCGTTATCTTGCAAGCCCTAGAGAGGGAGAGAGAGGCGAAGTACCGCAGGAATCTCTTGTAACATGTCTTGCCTCAGTCACTCGGGAAACCTTAAAACAATATAATTTGAGGTTTAGGTTATGGTGGGTTAGTTTGGGTTTTTCTGACAATTCAGTATAAAAAAAAGTGTCTCATATAGCTCGTTAAATTCGTCTAGGTCGGCAGTAGCACAAATTTCAGGCCCAGACTTAAGCCATGATTTTTCGTATTCAAAGGTTCTTCAAATCTCTTTATCATTTAAGGCCGAACCTTTCTAAATATGAGAATATTTGAGAGCCTAGTGTGGTTCTGAGGTATTTCAAATCTATTCTTAAGAAAGATAAATCCTTGAAAACACTACTCATAAGTTAGCGACCTTAATGATATTGGCTACAGGGCAGCGCGTTCTAACAATAAATTCCCAAACAGTTAAAAACGTCTGCCAAAAATAAAACTCAACCTACCTTAACTATTCTCTCCTGTCAGGGTTGTCCATCAATTTGCGTGGCCTGGACAATAATGAATAATTAGGAAGAACTAAATACATTCGAGGATCAGAAACATCATCACCACGGCTAAGAGCCATGACACACACAGTGGTTTGTGACGAATCGGCTGCCGAGTCGGCGATCATGACACACACAGCTGTTTTTGCCGCGGCGCGGCGCGGCGCATGCATCAGATAACGTGCCGAAGCGGCTAACAAGCAGCGCAGTGTTGCCAACCATAAATCAGAAAAAATCCGTAACAGATTCCTCAAAATTTCCGTGTTTTTCCGTGTCCCTGAAATGTAGCTTAAAAAAGGATACAGTAAACGTAAAATCAATTGTATATCGAAGAGTTAAGCTATTGGAAGAAAGATGGCACTAATTGAAATGTTCAACTAGAAAATAAATAGAATATGACATCATACATGCACCACTCCGGATTTTTCATGATGGTAATTAAGATAAAATAATTCAATAGTTGCTTACCAGCTTACGACGCTGAACATGAGAAGCAGATAAAGTCTTGTTATTTAATCCATTTATTCGAAACAAGCATAAAATAATTCTTCTTTTTACAAATAATCAACTTAACATAACTCAAAGACAATGCCGAATCCGTCTTCACAATTTTTTAACATTGATTTGACTGGCTTAAATAGAGCATAATATATTTTTTACCACCTATGAAGCCAGCAGACTTCCATTAATGGTACTAGTGATTTAACTTTTTTTTTGTTTTGATTAGTTAAAATTATGGGCGCCGTCAGAACAAATTTCAGGAAGGGTGGGTGAAGAGGTCAACGTCAACAAAAATGACGTGTAGATAGTTTTTCAAATTTTATTAATGAATTTGTAATGTATTTTTATACTATGCATTATTTTAATACTTCAGGCAACTGCCCCCTCCTACCGGCGCGCATGGTGAAATTACTTTCGCATTGAGCGTTTGATCCAAAGCCCAAAATTGTCAGTGGTCGTCGATATTTTGAAATTCCGATTTATCAATGCATCTTTGAAACTAAAGAGACCAGTTGATTGGCATATCTATTTTTAGGATTGAATGATATCTATATGAAATATCGATTAAAATTAAGCAAAATATATTAAAATGGACATATGACACATAAATATAATAACGCCAATCATCTGTAAAAAATCCGTGTTTTCATTGCACGGAACCCAATAAAATCCGTGTCCGTGTTCTAGTTTCAAAAATCCGTGAAAACACGGAAGTTTCCGTGTCGTTGGCAACACTGAAGCAGCGACTCGTCATTCGCCGCCGTGTGTGTTTTTCCCCATTTGCAAAGAGTCGGCGTCCGACTCGGCAGCCGATTCGGCAAAAACCGCTGTGTGTGTCATGGCTCTAAGCCTTTCAGAGCTGCGTCGCGTCGTTGGATAAAGATTACACTCTAAAAAAAGTGGTGTAGATACGCTCAAGTTTACAGCGCACAGCACCAGGCACATCTACGGCTGCTAGGAACGGCGTTAACATATATACTTGTCTCTGTATGTACTATTTGTCCAGCAGCCGCAAAAATCTAAAACTTTTGCCGCATTTTATAACAGACTCCTTATGTCAAACAACAACTTTGCTCAAGCTATTTTTCAATTGATGCTTAAATTACTATAATTTGTTAAACTTATATTAGTTAAGAGCTTCGTCGTTTTAGTTTCTATTGTTGAGTTTTATTGCCTTTATGCAGAATGTATTTTCATTTGATAATTAAATACCCACTAATAGTTTAGCGTTAGTTAATTGCCTTGCCATTCACGCATTTTGATACGTAATAAAACCAACATATACTTTTGTAGACTTAGCAGTCGGTAATTCTGATTTTGGTAATTACTTGAGAATAAAAATATTATTTTTTAAAGTTTTGTTGCACGTCACTTTAAATATCCACACTATACCTATTTATGGGACAATGCTGAAATATAATCGTAAGATTAAACGAACTTTTTGAGTGAAGTTTAGTCTTGATTATATGGCAATTGCCTTGCCATTGACGCAATTTGATACGTAATAAAACCAACATTTACTTTTGTAGACTTAGCAGTCGGTAATTCTGATTTTGGTAATTACTTGAGAATAAAAATATTATTTTTTAAAGTTTTGTTGCACATCACTTTAAACATCTACACTATACCTATTTATGAGACGATGCTGAAATATAATCGTAAGATTAAACGAACTTACTGAGTGAAGTTTAGTCTTGATTATGTGAGGCATCGTCGAAATAAATACCCCAATTTTTTCCTAATTGGATCCCATAACTCCCAAGTATTGTAACAAAACTGCTATAAAGAAGACTGATCAGATGCTGGCTAGGGGTGGCGAAGGGACAGCGGTGTTGCCAGTTGTTTTTGTTTCAACACGTAACCGATAGGGAGATACTACACTATACGTATTTCTGAGACGATGCCTCATAGTCTTTTATTATAAAATGCTCATATAATCAAGATTAATCTTCACGCAGGTAAGTTTAATCTTACGATCATATCATTCTTTTAACCCCAAAACTAAGTGTATTTTATAAAAAAGTTGTGACTTAGGTTTTTCTAGTTTCTATATTTTTTCTATGGCTTGGTTTTTCCTTTTTTATATTCTTCTTCTCATCTCTAAAAACTTATGGGTACAAACCAAGGTAATATTTAGAATTAGCGCATTAAAATAGACACAAAAGAGCCCCAAAAAATATCAGGGAGCGAAAAAAATTTCAAAATGCCAGTATATTTGGGACCTCCTTTCTTATTTATCCAGTTTCTGTCGCTAATAATTCTTATTGTTCATTTTTCGTAATGATTTTATGGGTTTCAACTATTTTAAAGCTTTTGTTCTTAAACTATACTTTACAATTAAGTATTTCCATCTCTTAGCCTACAAACTGTTTAATTCCCTTTATTTAGGTAAGCAATTGACTCTTTCATATTTTTGCCCCGAAAATTTAATTATACTGGAAAGATTCGTATCTCAACGGTAAAATCAAAATAAACACATTTAAAATTTAGTTTGACTTTTCCCCACCTTCCCCACTATTAGAGGACTAGCAATTATTATCCACTTTCCACTTTATCACGAGAATCATTTCATTCGAAGAGCAAATCGATACCATGAAGTATTGATAAGCACTTACAACTGATTAGAATAAGTATTAGTTAGTGTTGTCGACTTTATTCTCAGCAGTTTTACTTTCTGTCGAAAATTATCTAAATCAGCGATTTGCAATGAAATTAGAGGTGATAGTAGTGTTATTCTTGGGCCTAAGACAATGTTCTTGTGCAAATATTTTAGCGATATATCCATTTCCCGGTTTCAGTCACTTCAAGATGTTTGGACCGCTTCTAAAGGAGTTAGCTAACAGAGGACACAACGTGGATGTGGTTAGTCATTTCCCTTTAGATACTCCTATTGAAAGGTAAGGATCGAAGAAAACGTGAATATAATTGCCTAAAAATCAACATTAAATATTTTAATCTGATTGGCTTATTATCGGGATATGTTCTTATATAAAAGTCTTAGCAAGAACATTTTTGCTTTAAAAGTAACAGTTAAATAACAGTAACTTTCAAGTCATGGAAATATTGTTTTCTAGAAACTTTGATTTACTAATTTACTTATTTTCTG
>MU182549.1:122018-136210 GCA_016904865.1 Pissodes strobi | reverse complement strand
TTTTACGTGCAAATAATAAACAAAAAGAATCATGGCGGATAGTAAATGAACACGCGAGAGAAGAGTAATGTTGAATTTAGTGATGCCAATTTATCCCCTGACGAACTTAATAATTTTTTTTTTACTACTAACATGATAAATCACCATTATTTACTCCATTCCTCAAATGAGAAGTAACATTTCTCACCCTAGGTAAATAATAATATTAAAAAAAACCTAGGTCAATAATGAAACGAAAAATGTAACATGTGTCAACATGTTAGTTTGACAACTAGTTGTCATTTCGGATTATTTGAAAAATGAGTAGGAAAAGATTAATTTCAAAATCTAATCAATTCAAATAATGATAAGGATTGTATCAGTGCTATTAGCAAAAAAATTATATACAGTATGACTCACTTTTCATGACTCCCCATAGTATTCTTATTAATAATGCGATTTTGTCGAAATTTAGATGGAAAGAAGGTACTTTGTATGTATGGAGCTGTCAGGAGATTATTAAATTCTTTCTGTCAGTTAAACAACTGAACTTCCAGGCTACCTGATATTTCGAACTATTTGAAAAATAAGTAGAAAATCACATATAAAAATCAAATCGAATCAAATATGGTAATATATCAGTGTTAGTAGTAAAAAAAATCTATATATATACCTCGGTTGAGAAGGTCATTATTAACCTCGGACATTATATCCTTCGGCGCTACGCGCCTCAGGATATAAAAGTGCTCGGTAAATAATGGCTTACTTCTCGACCTAGGTATAAAATATACTATTATTGCTCTTTAGCTGCTAATATGTCCAGTCCGATCGCCAATAAGCCCAATTACAAAGTATATTTGCGACTTGCTATAGTTTTGGAATCTTTCTTTCTCGAACCAACAGACCCAGCAGAACTTAAACACATATTTTTCCAAATAAATAATAAAAATGCATCTGGGTGGGATGGTTTGGCAGTGAAAGTGTTCTTTAAACTTCCAGTTGGTGTATTGAATGTTTTGTCTGACGTTATAAATCGGTCTTTTGTTTCTGGTACCTTTCCTTCATGCTTAAAGAGGGCTACAGTTATACCATTATTTAAGGGTGGCGATAAGAATTGTCCTTCAAATTTTCGACCCATTGCTCTTTTACCAACATTGTCGAAAATTCTAGAAAAATAGGTGAAGAAACGGATGATGATCTTTCTGGAGAAGCACAAAATACTAAACCCAGCACAATTTGGCTTTTGGGCTTCTAAATAAATAAATAAATAAATAAATAACGCCTTTTATTACCAAAATAACATAAAAGAAAAAATATATAAATTATTTCTTTATACAAAAAAACAAAGAAACACAAGAAAAGAAACGATTTCCAGGGTGGCGAAGTCTAGCATGAGTGCTACTCGTACTCAACCAACAGCCTGGAGTCGTTAACTTCCCAAATTAAATAATATTATAACAAAAATAATAATATGCAAATAAAAAAATAGAAAAAAAGAATCAATACTAAAGTAGTGTCTAGCTCCGGCAGCCCCCACCTCCCCGGCCACAAACATCCAGCCCACAACTGCCACAAAATGCGCCTCACCTCGACTGCTCACCAAACAACAATGAACGGTATTTAAATTTAAACTTATTAATGTTAAAATGACGAAACTCATTTGGCAAAGAATTATATAGCTTGATAGCATTATAAATAAAACTTCTTTGAAACATTGCAGTTTTGTGTCGAGGTATTGTAAATTTATTTCGTATTCTTACATTAATGTTATGAATATCGGCACGGGAAATAAATTTTGATTTCAGTAAAGAGGAGGAATGTGGCGTTATGAGCAAATTGTGCACAAAGTTACCAAGATGGTGCATTCGACGACGTTCCATATTAAGCCAATTACAATCAGATATTTTATGCGAAATACGATCATATTTTCTAAGACCAAAAATCAATCTACAACATGTATTCTGTGTCTTTTGTATTCTTATTTTATCGTTTAAATAAAGGGCATTACTATATATAAAATCACAATAATTGTAATGTGAGAGTACTAAAGTGTCACATAATACTTTTTTTAATTTATCATTCAGTATGCCACGACTACCATAAATAAGTTTTAAAGAGGAATATGCTCTTTTATTTAAGTGCTTAATATGCTCTACAAATCTCAGATCTTCATCAACAATTAATCCTAAGTTTCTGGCAAATTTAACAAAGAGTAAGTTATTATTATCAATTTTTATTCTTAGGTTTTCTTTGGCATAAGTACGATTTTTGACACTTCCAAAGCACATAAGATTTGACTTTTTAGAATTTAGCAATAGATTATGCTCCACTGATAACGATCGAATGAGATCTAATTCATTATTAATTACAGTCTCAGCTTCCCGAATATTAGAAATTTCAAAAGGATAATAGAGTTGCGTGTCATCGGCATAAGCAGTTACTCCACATTTTTTAATAGAATTTAAAATATCTGTTGTATATATGATAAAAAGTAAAGGCCCCAAAATAGAGCCCTGAGGGACACCTGAGAGTATTGGAATTGTGTTAGAAGAGACACCATTAAGAACAACCTTCTGCTGTCTTTCGTGTAAATATGATTTAACTAGGTTAACTGCAGAATGATCGAAACCATAATACTTTAATTTTGAACATAGCAAGCGGTGATCGATAGTATCAAAAGCCTTAGAAAAGTCTAATAGAACCAATACAGTAACCCGGCCATCATCACACGCTCTTATAATATCATCATAGACCGAGGCCAGCGCAGTCGCGGTACTAAAATTTCTTCGAAATCCACACTGTTTATTACTTAAAATATTGTTATTTATGAAAAACATAAATATTTGATTATATAACACCCTTTCAAGGATTTTAGATATTGCTGGCAGAATACTAATTAACCTAAGATCGCCATAACTGTGTGGATTATTATTTTTAGGTAATGGTTTAGCTATAGCTGACTTCCATAGTATAGGAAAATAGTTTTGCTCGATACAGCAGTTAATAATATGTAAGACATAAATATCAATAAAAGGGCTGCATAGTTTAAGCATTTTGCTAGAAATACCATCACATCCACATGCCTCAGTCTTTATACTAAATAAAACATTATGCACTTCCTCAAGAGTTGCCAAACCAAATGTAAAACTATTATGCACATTAAAAGAGTTGTTTTCATAAAAATCAATTTTGTTATTGCAATTATTAGAAACATTTTGAAGAAAACTAGAAAAATACTGATTAATATTTTCAGGGCTTGAAAGCCCATCAGGAATACCACTTCTACCTCTTGTGTTTGCGCGAACATTTAAATTACTTAATGTTTTCCATGTTTTTACAGAGTTATTCTCCTGACATGTATTTTGCAGATAATCTCTTTTAGCTTGCCTTATAATAGATACAGTCTGATTACGGATTCGTTTGTACTCATTCCAATCATTTTCCAAACGTGTTCTTTTGTAAGTTGATAAAGCCCTAGCACGTAACTTTTTAATTATTTTAATATTTTCATTTAGCCAAGGAGCTTTGGGTTTTGTTACTCTAGACTGTTTAATTGGAGCATGTTTATTAAAGACTGATAAGAGTAAATTATTAAAGACTGTTATTTTCTTATCAATATTTTTCTCTAAAAATATATGGAAAAAATCTATATTTTGCAGATCCAGCAAGAAATCATATAAATAAATTTTTTGAAACATCTGTAAGTTACTATTTTTGGTTTAGGCTTGGAAAAGTTTAATTTAAAATTACTATAAACAAGATTATGATCAGAGATTTCTTCACAAGAAATAGTGCCAAAGGAAGTTACAATATCACGGTTACTTACAAAAATTGGGTCAATTAATGTGCTGGTTCTACCTGTTATTCTAGTAGGCTCATTTAATATTTGTGTAAAACCATAAGACTCAAAACAATTTAAAACTGGATTTTGTAAATTAAAAAAGTTGACATTAAAGTCTCCCATACAAATCACTTCATCGAATTCAGGACATACAATGGATAAAATATTGTCAATATCATTTATAAAATTATTTATGTTAGTATTAGGTGGTCTATATAAAACACCAGTGGCCAAAGACATTGAAGGTAGTTTTATATTAAGAAACAAGAATTCTAGATTATTATATGATGCAATCTTCTCCTTCTTAGAATCACTTTATATTAAAATTAATGAAAAGGAATCAGTCGCAGCGGTTTTTTGCGACTTATCAAAAGCGTTCGACTGTGTTAATCATGGTATTGCTATATAAACTTGAAACATATGGGTTTAGGGGAAAGGCTTTGGAATGGTTCAAATCGTATTTGTCGGGTAGGGTTCAAAGTGTTTCATATGTGGGTGCCACTTCTGAGCCAAGGAATGTAATGTACGGGGTTCCACAGGGGTCAGTTTTGGGTCCAATCTTGTTTTTATTGTATATTAATGACTTGGCTAATTTGGATATAAGGGGCAAGTCTACTCTTTTTGCCGATGATGCTACAGTCTTGTGGCAAAGTAAACGTAGCAATGAGCTTAATGAATTTGTATCATGTGAATTAGAACAAATTAAGATCTGGTGCGACTCAAATGAGCTCTCGCTAAACATTAATAAGACTTGCGTTATGCACTTTAAGTCTAAATTCGAAGATGTTATATTTGAAAATAAAGTTTTAAATAATCTTCAAGAAAATAAATGTTTGGGCATTTACATTGATAGCAAATTGAAGTTTGAAGGTCATATAATAGGCTGTGTTCTAAATCGGATTCGGGTTGCTACGCTCTTCGAGTAATTAGCAACCAACTGGATACCTCAATTGCAAGAAATGCATATTTTGCTCTGATAGAGTCTCATTTGAGATACGGCATCTGTTTTTGGGGATGTTGCACAGATCAACTGTTTAATAGTGTGTTTGTGCTGCAAAAGAGAGCTATAAAAGATATATGTAAGGTTCATTTTAGAGACTCTTTTAAACCTTTATTCGTCGCCCAAAAGATCTTAACATTGACTTGTATTTTCATTTTGGAGTCTGCCTGTCTAATGCACAGGAAATATAAAAATGAAATTCACTCACCTTCTGTGCGTAATACTCGCCTTTCACATAATATTCCGCTGCCTATTCCGTCTACCACCCGAACTAAGAAGTCTTTATTCTATAATAGCAAGGCTATATTCAATCATCTTCCCTTGAGCATTAGGCAGATCCGAGGCGAGCGTCATTTTAGAGGGGTACTGAAGACGCTGCTCATTGGACGGCCGTTGTATAGTGTCTCTGAATTCTTTTTGGAGAACTTTATTTCGGTATCGTGACTTTTTTAGCTTTAGTAACTTAAGTTTTCAATGCTGTTTGTCTTTTGTTTTGTTAATTTTGTTTTATCGTTCTTTATACTTTTTATGTTAACTTGTATAATATTTTATATTTTATTCCAACTCTGGGCTTGAAACAGATATACTTTGCGGTAGATAAGGCTGTACACACTAAATGTTTTGTTTTACTAACGTTTACCTTGTTTAGTACTATTTTACTTATATGCCATTTTGTGATATTCTCCTGTTTGTATTCCATATGGATGTTTTGTTGAATTACCAGTTAATGTTTCTCACATTTTACACTTTTGCATGGTATTTGTAATAAGCTTTGTCAATAATACAATGTATTCTAGGCAATAAAACATGTTTTGAATTTGAATTTGATTCGACATAGTACTTTGGAAGGGTATCCCCAAGGACTACTCTCCTGTGAGCTGCACCTCTTGAGTTGGATTTGAGGATTAAGATATCGGTAAAAACATCAGAGCCACGTTCTTGTGAACTGCGAGCAATGGTTAGAGCAGAATAACTGAGAGAAAAAAACCAATCGGATTGGTGGTCTCCTTGTTGATCTGCTGACTATTACAGGGTGATAATTAATTAGCGGTTTATACGTTTTTAGTATTTCACAATAATATATGCTCCGATTATACTGATACTATCATTTCTATTTATTTTATTTTGATTATATTACCAAATATCAGCAATGATTCAAATTTCTATATAAAACCTCATAATAATGGGCACGAGTGGATATGATTTGTCTGGATTTTGAAAAAAACCTTTAACCCAATGGTCATTAAGTCGATCTCTCTACACTTAGGGCATAATAGTGGAACGAAAATTTACGTTTATCGATAAAAGTTTTTCGTCTGCCAAATCTCTTCTGCTGAGGAGCATTTTAAGATCCTTTACACAAATAGTGCACTATGTAAAAATCGACCTCTTCTATTGGTCGAACCATGTCGTATTACAATATATCTTCGTGATGCAATCAATTTCTGTCAAGAGCTCTCGTGGTGTAGAGGTTTAGACAGCTGGGTCTCACCTGGACGGCCCGGATTCAATCCCCGTTGCTTTTTTTATTATTTTTTTAAGATTATGTTTCTAAACAGTTTTTTCTTGATTTTGGTTATGTCTTGGGTTAGTTTGGGTTAGCACCTGGTTAGTGTCCTTTTCATGAGCCCCCGTAGCGAGCGAAGCGAGCGGAGGGCCATGCGGATCGACCAATAGGAGAGGCCGATTTTTATATAGTGCACTATTTGTGTAAAGGATCTTATAACGCTGCTGAGGATCGATGGTTTTCAGTAGTCGTGGTAAAAAGAGGATCAATCCCTGAACTATTCCTCTGTATTTTGTATGTGTCAGATATTAGAGAAGATGGTGGTACAATTTTATGCAAATCAACAATATTAGACATATTTATGGACAAATAATGTAAATCATAAAATGTTGAAAGAAACAAAGTGATCAACGGCGAAGTAAATTAATCGAACAGAGATACCATTTTTGACATGGAATATGGAGACATGATTTAGCAAAATTGTATTAAGGCATTTTTCAAGAATATTCTTATGTAATTTCAAATCGAGAGACGTTTTCTCGCCGTTTCATGACGCAATGAGTAAACGCATGAAGTACATCAAAATGAACACGTTAGGAACTCCGTAAAACGCTGTCGATATCACGAGTCACGTCCCCTAGAATTAAGAAAATTTGGATATTTTTAAGCAGTGTCAAAGGCAATGTAGAAGATACCCGAATTGAAAAATCTGAAACCAATAAATCAAGTGAACTTGAGTAAAATATTGAAATTAAAAGGTTAGACACTGACTTTAAAACAAGTGTCAATAACTGCTCCTTAGTAAGTCTTCAAGCTATAATACAAGGCAAGTCTCCCAACCTAATTTTTGGCCTGTTGAAGTGAAGATTGAAAGATTTAATTCCTCAAGTGGCCAAAACTTCCTTGTTAAACAAAAAATCAATCCAATTGGAGTAAGAAAAAAATTTCAGAGCAGCCAAAGAGTGAACTGGACGACTTCAAATCCAACTACATCAGTAGTCCAGTTAAATCTGTCAGTTTGGCATGCTCCTTAACGGAATATTGGCAGGAGGAAAAAACTTGTCCATTATCAGAATCGATGGGTATGTACTTGCTGCCTCCTGTAGGATTAATATGATTCGCAATATTAAAAAACTGTACTTATGATATGTTAAATGTTGAGAAACGTAATATAGAGCAAACATGAAAATTCTATAAATCTGAGAGTCCGTCTTTAAAATTAAGGCCGACCCCAGGTATCCAAATTAATAAAGGAAAGTTCTAGAATAATAAAATTCGCCGACAAAATTATAAAAAATCTTTAGAAACACACTTTTACATGTAAATGTTCGAGAAGCAGGTAAAAAGAGTCGAGCCGCGCGCTGGGAATCGGGAATTCATGCGAGACACTTATTTACGACTTTTTAATACATTTTTTTTTAATGTGCGGGATCGGAATTTTAATAGCTTCTTGTCGCACTCACACATGAAATTGTAACTTTTTCCTATAAAAAAGGCCGCAGCAAGAAGCAGGTAGTCCTTAAAATCTACTCATTTTGGCTAGAAACTGGTTCAGTTCCACTCACCAAAGCTGGAGACTGGCTTCCCCTTCATATTTACTCATATTTTAAAATCCACCTATTTTGGCTAGAGACTGGTCCAATTCTACTCGCCAAAGCTTGAGACTGGATTTTTCCACATATTCTGACATCCACTCCTTTCAGCTAGAGACGAGTTTCTCCCACATTTTAAATTTCTCAATTATACAAGAAATTGATCAACTCAGTAATTTTCCTGAGCCAAATGAAATTAAGAACAATTCCTAAAACTCCAGCCACAGGCTGGGATTTTATAAGATTAGTGTTGTAGTGTGATCAGATTCTCGTAAACTGCGCGATTTTGATTAGATTTCGGACTGGGAGGTGATTGTGCCCAAGTATTTTCAAGTAAACCTTAACACTTATCTCCTAATAACAAGTTGGGCTAATGGTGGTAAGATCCTTAAAGAATACAAAACACAACAGAGGGTACAATGATCCTACGGGACACGAAAAGTGCCTACGAGCCACGAAAAGACTCCTTCGGGGCGACCCCCAAAAGAACCTTGTGACGTAATCTCCGTCGGGGTATCTTAAAATTTACATATATTATAACCCTGATCAGAGCTTACCCGCTACGCTTTCAACTTGTCACAAATTGTCTTTGTATGTGCATGTATACTAGGTGGCAGGCATATGTTTCTCGCCTGAGTAATGTGACTGTACCGAGCGTAGAGCACAGATTAAGGGCACATACTTTAGATCTATTTTGTTTATTAAGCGGTCACAGTTTGCCTCTTGGTGCGAAGGCCTGATTGAAATGCCTTAACCTGATTCTGGAAAATATTTTTTCTTTCATATGTACATTTTTCCTTTAATATATACATTCATTTAATTTTTTATTAATTTTTAGTATATGTTAACGGTTATGTTATGTATATTAATACTGCGTTTTCCTTAAACTGTAAAAGTAAAGAAAAATTGTAATCATTTAAGATAATCGGTTCACAAACATCTACTTTAGAACCTACTATCAAGCAACGTCAATTTAACAGGGTCTTAACCGACAGTGGTGATAAATCATTCACCATTGTTACGATCACATCCAGAGAGTCTTGGCCTTTAGGTACAACGAATGTGCCTGGGCAGGGGCGCTTCAATAGATCTGGTAAGGGTGATATTAAGGATTTTTTGATAATGTTGAGGGCATGTTTAACGAATTTCTTCCACCAGATAAGCAAATTATCATTTTGGGTGACTTTAATATAAATTCTAAGGTTGATTGAAGCAATTTATATAACTTAAATGCTATATTTTTGTCTCTTGATCTAATAATTAAATTTAATGAATATTCGAGGATAACACCTACTTCCGCCCTTATCTAATATTAATGAATCTTTAACTGTCAATGGTACTTGGGAACTATTTATTCCCGGACATAAGGTACAATTTATTAGCATCTTACAAAATGTGTATATTCTTCCTCAAAAAACTTTTAAGAATTGGGGGGACAGTATAGAAGAAATAAGTCATTCCACCTGACCAGAATGTTCAGAAAATACTTTTGTGAATTTCCCATTTGCATGGTTGCATCTGAAGCCACAGAAAGATGAAGGACTCTCACTCTTTTCAAAGATGTCGGCCACAAATCTGTACTTACGGATCATCAGCGAAAAAAGGCATGTTGGAACTCCTTCCTTGCATACTCGCCATACACCACGAGATTTTCAGGAATTTATTTAGGACGTCAGCTCTGGAGGTGAATGACACAATTCCTTTAACCGTTATTAAAAAAAGTGGAAGAAGAAACTGAAGATTGATTTTGTTATCGTTTTGCGTTTCATATCCTAACATTTCTTGGATTTATAATTTATATGTTTTTCAAAATACGAAATTACTGTCAATTTTTTTTTGTCAGAACTTAGTCACTAGAAAGAAGAATCCATTGATAGGCAAAGTGGTGTAAGTTACTTTATACCCTTGTAATTTAGAAGCTGCATCGATTTTAAGTTCCATACCGCTCACAAGGAAACGTTCAGATATCTTAGCAATATTTCATCGCAGTATAATTGGTGTTATAGTTTGTGAGTTGTAAAATATAAATTATCTCAAAAACATAGACAACGCTTTGCTTTTCACCGGCTCATTAGTAATATATATATATTTTCAGTTATTACTGGTATAGCACCCGAGTTTCAAATCGTATGGCCAAGGAATTTTTTGGTGAAAATATGCCCGATTTAGATGTTTTGGCCTACAACACCAGCTTGCAGCTTATCAACACCCACTTCAGCGTGAATCCTGCAAGACCTTTAGTACCAAATGTAATAGAAGTCGCTGGACTACATATTCATCAACCAAGGCCTGTAAATGAGGTAAATCATTGATGATTAAAAAAGTGAAATTACATTATTTTTTGTACCCAATGTTATATACTTAGTATGCAAAACGTCTGTTCTTATACCTTCATATATTTCCACCCTGTGTGAAATTGGGGGATAAATTGACGCAACAGTTTTTCCTAATTTTAGAGGCATAGTTATATTTAATTAAACAAAAATATTTAGGGATAGAAAAATAGTTTAAAATAAATAGGTAGGTACTTATTTGAGAAAAAAAATAGGTAACATGCCATGATTTTTATTGAAACCATCAGACTAAAAAGTTACGGACAAAAAGAAAATATTTCGGTAGTACAGCACAATTTTCTTTACAAAGACTATAATAAAAGCAAACCGAGAAAAATATTTTATTTACTCTTTATTATTCCCAAAGTTTATTGCTTTTTTTTTCGATCGGATACACTTATTGTATGAAAGCACAGTTAATTTAATCAATTACAATATTATTTTTTAGCATTTTAATAAGTTGCTAACAACCGACAAGAAAGGTATTATTTATTTCTCATTGGGTTCGTTAGTATTAGCTGAAGCATTGCCTAATGCCACAATTCAAGCGTTGTTTGATGCGTTTGGTGAACTACCATACAAAATCGTTTGGAGGGCTATCGACGAAAATTTTTCAAAAGGATTGAGGCTTCCAGACAATATACATTTTGAGCACTGGATGCCGCAACTGGATATTTTATGTAAGTTGTATTATAACTTTAAATCCACAATGGCACATTTAGTAAGATATAGATATGTAAGGTCTGATTAGAGATACAAATATAATGTTAAGACTTTTATCATCATTAGCTTAGTAATAATATCCGATGATGTACCTTTTCCTACTTATGCTTTAGGAATAGAATTAACACACGCTAATCTTTCTTCCTCATCGTTAAGTATTTCTTCATAAAAATTAGATTCTAACTTCGATCTCTCAGAACCAGAATCAAATTTCTCCAAAGGAACGATAAGATTAGAATTAGAAAGGCTCATAAAGCAAGAAATATGCACCCTTAATTTTCCCAGTCCTCGGGTTAATAATATTTTACAATGCCTAATTGAGTTAGTTCCCAACTCCGTCGTAAAAGTAGACAAAGTCTTTCGCCACCAGTAGGAAGCCCTCTGTTTCGTTACGTGCTTATATGCTTATTTTATTATCCTTTAGTCATTCCACGCCATGCCATTTCAATAGGCTTGTATTGATAATGGTATGGGATAGTCTAAAACTTCATCAAAACTTGTCTAAAATTCCATCAATCACATACCTTTGACCTCTGCATGTCTAAACGGTTTTACTACATTTCCCACCCACTGGTCCAAACTAAGCCACCCTTTGTCATAAACTCGAAAATTATTTTTTATTAGACGAAAAAGCGTTGAATGATACGATACATTATCTATAGCAATCATATATTTTCCATTCAATTTGGACAATGCAGACAATTCGTGATAGTTTTTTTCCGTATTGCCAGAATCTGAAAGTAAATCACAACATCAAAAAATCCCAAAGTATACTTTGCATGTGAAATGGTAAGCCGTCATCCCTCTCTCTGAATGTTTGATGGGTACTGCTACAAGTCATTTGTAAAAAATGTAAATTTCTTTTTTCCCAAAATTTAGATACTTTTTTGGCCGTTAAAATATGTTTTTGTTCGCATACAATTTTTCGCTAATGTTAATTTATTAAGTCAATAATAAAAAAATTAAGACTCATATTATTTACCTTCCTAGCAAAATTACATAAAATACTCAATAAAGTCAGCTGCAGTCTTGGCGTTCGTTTACGTTTATACAAATAACTATTGTAGGTGATCCAAGAGTAAAACTATTTATCTCACATGGAGGAATGATGGGGACCCAGGAAGCCGTGTATTGCGGAGTTCCAATACTAGGAATACCCTTATTCGCTGATCAGAGTCTAAATATTAGGCAGGCAGAAACTATGGGTTTTGCAATAATGGTTAAATATGAAGATATTTCAAAAGATACTGTACTGAACGCAGCTAACAAATTATTGAATGATCCAACGTAAGTGTCCAATAATCAAATGGTGCTAGATTTCTAGCATTCAGATAACTGAGCAAGTGAGGTAATGACGTCGCGATAGAAGCTCTATCTTTTTTCTATAGACAAGACTGATGAAAATGATTTATATTTACAAGAATATTTAAAACTTTATGTATACAGCCAATCAGATGTTTAAGTTTTGTCGTTGCTGGCATAGCATCCAGTAGTATGTCTGCCTCGTTGGGTGCCTGCATTAAATTATACTAAAAATGTTTTTGTCAAAACTACCACCTCTATTTCAATATCAAATGTCATTTTATTTGTATAGCTCGATGCAAGGATTTTGATCTACAAATACTTGAAAAAAAAATGTTAAGGCAGATTGAAGAAAAATGAAGTTTCACAAATTTAGTTTGAGATGCTTTTGGCAAAAATGGTAATGTCAAATTAATTGACAAGTATTTTAAAAACATAGATACATTTACTGAAATTAAGTATGTTCCCCTAAATTTAATATCATAAAATTGGCATCAAATAATTAAAATATAATTTCTTAATAAATTATTAAATATATTAATGTAGATACTGAAGTTTAAACTTCTTGCAGCCATTTTGTTAGTGACTTGAACAAATCATATTTTTAAATCAGTATTTACTATAGTATTTTACTATAATTATTGCGCTTATTTTAATTTATTTTATAAGACTTTGAGAGCTAAAGGCAAAAACTAAAAGGAAAATTTGTTTTGCATGAATTTAAGGTTAGAAGTTTTCTTACTGAATCCCCCCATGTGCTCGAATTATTAACAGACTTTCCTTTCCTCAGTTTGACTCAGTTGACTCTAAGGAATGGAGATTATAAGTGATATTTACCAAAAACTTAGCATATATAGCATCTAAATTATAATATACAATGAAAACTTTGCACCTCGATTTTCAGTATTTAAATTGGAGACGTGGAAAAACACCCGGACCAGCTAATTTAGCTTCAACCCCTTAGCGGGAAAAAGGACAAACCCCGAAATTCGGATTGGAAAGACTGTTTTTAAGTATCTCATCGAGTACTTTATAGACCTAATAATAATGATAATTGGAACATAAAAACAATAGTAGTCCCTGTAGTAATCGGCGCCACAGGATTGATATCGCACAACACCTGTGAAACGATAAAGCAACTCCCCGGAACCCACAACCTGTTGTCACTTCAGAAAGCGGTTGTACTGAGTACCGCTCATATAGCACGGAAAGTACTGTAGGAAACAGAAAATAAGGTCAGGCACGATGCAGTTGGGAAGATAATCCATCAGGAGCTAGCAGACAAGCTGTTGCTGCTGCAGACGGAAAAGGTAAGTTACCATAAATACACTCCCGAATCTGTTTTAGAAAGTAACAACTATTTAGATGTACTGGGATCGCACTGTGGTTACTGACCAGACAGCGACCCACAATAAACCGGACATCATTCTCGTAGATAAGCGGGCCAATGAAGCAACGCTGATCGACATCGCCATACCCAACAACAACAATTTGCAGGTCAAGCACGCTAAAAAGATCGCCAAATATCGAGATTTACAAGAGAAAGTCCGGCAACAATGGGGAATGAGAGTAAGAACGGTGCCAATCATTGTGTCATCAACAGGACACATTCCAAAGGACCTGTTAATAAACATCAAGGAACTCGGATTGAGCGAACATCTCTTCAAATTGATGCAGAAAGCAGTACTTCTCGCAACAGCCCGTACCGTCCGAAAATTTGTAGGAAATCCGTAGATGCCACCAAGGACCCGATAACATGGAAAGGGTTCCCTCAGAGCTTAATCCTTTTGATAACTGGGATATCTGGGATAAGTGAATGTTCCCTTTAGAGGGAGTGCGAATGCCGTAAGGCTAAATCATAATAATATTAATAATAATAATAATAATAATAATAATAATAATAATAATAATAATA
>MU182549.1:104300-122008 GCA_016904865.1 Pissodes strobi | reverse complement strand
TTAGGAAACTGCGCAGATTAAGGAAAGAAAATGTAATATTTAATATAATATGTCATCTGGCAGCATACAATTTTTTACTTAAGAGCTAAACTGGATTCTTTGACTACAAAATTTCAGAATTAAAATAATATTAATTTGTAGGTATAGAGAAAATGCGAAGCAGATCTCAGAACAGTTTAAGGACCGACCCATATCAGCTCTGGATACAGCAGTATACTGGATAGAGTACGTCATCAGGCATAAAGGTGCACCAGCATTACAAAGTCCTGCGAAGTATTTGGCATGGTACCAGTACTACCTTCTGGACGTTATAGCAGTTGTAGTTGGTCTACCTTTAATTTTAGTTCTTTTACTGATTAAATTAGCTACATTGTTCTCGAGCGGATCCAATGTGAGAAGAAATACCAAAATAAAAACGAAATTAACGTGACAATCATTTTAGCAACAACAATGTACACTGTGTCGAAGTACTATTATAGGAATTCGAAAAAGTTTTAAAATATTTAATGCAAGGCGATGTCTCAGAATAAGATTTTTCAATTCTATGATACATTCTAACTCAATTTGACTTACCATATCATACTTAAATTTAGTTACTTGAGCATAACAAAAGGGAATGGAATGGCATGTTCCAATGCTATATTGCTTAATAATCCAATTAATACTGAAAATACCATTATAATATTTTAACATTTTCGGAAAATTCAAAAATATTTTTAAACACAGTACTTTATGATCACCTTGAACCTTGCCTATTGACTATTGAAGCATTCTGGGTAATTAAGTAAATAGAATCCTGAAATCTCACTGTCCCACTGACCGGATTCTTTTTCTATGAAGTATGTTGGTACGACTAATATGAAATGAAAAAATGTACTTTGACACACTGTTTGACGATTCTGTATATTTAATCATTGCATGTCCAATTTGAACTATTTCCTTTCTCAAAAAGACAAATTTTGATAAACAATTGTTATGAAACAGGCATCAAATATAAATAGAATAGATCGAAAAAATAATTAATTTTATTATTACGTTAAATTTAAATGATTAAAACTTTATCGAATTTGACCTAGATTATATTGACCACTTTTTTGTAAATATTATTAGATTATGTAAGTAGTGACCCTTTATCTTCAACATTTACTATTTAATTTCCTAATAAAGCAAAGAAATTGTGATATTTGTATGATCAATGAATAATTATTAATAATTGGTAGTTAAGCGATAATAACTGACATTTTATACATATTATGGAAGCTACGATTAGCAATTGCTATGCACTATATAAGATATAAACATTAGTAAAATCAAATAGGTGCGATATTCAATTTCCTTTGATTGTTCGAATTGTGAGAAATTCTAATTTCTTTCCATATTTTTATGGATCTAAAATCTTAGACAGCGACGTTCCAAATATTTTTTTCCTTAATACTTTTCTAATTTCTTATATGTTTGGTGAAGATAATTCAATCCAAGCTATATAACATAACTTATTTTTGATAAACAATAACATTTGCCTCTTCAGTGGCGTATCTACCGTACAGCAAATGTGCGATCAAAAAAATTAATTCACTTTGATTCTTTTTGACGGTCTCCAAGAATTATGATTTTTATCCATCCCAAGCCACTTGACGTAGACCTTGTTTTCTGTTCGTCTTAGAATCATTTCAGCTAAATACGCATCCAAATGTTTAACTTTTTGTTATTCCTCTTGGTAGCATGCACCTTGAATTTCATTATTTCTCTGATATTCTAATATGTATGTCTTTGTATTACTCATATTTCCTTTTTTATTACACGCCGTGGCCGTTTGCGTACCGGACTACCCTACGATGGCCCAATAGGTGATCATAGGGCATATTATAGTCGTATAATACTAATGGGAGATCCTCTTCTGTAGGCCCTACGTGCATCCAAAGGCGTTTTACAAGCCCATAGAGCATTATTCACTTTCTTGAATAGCCCCGACATATTACTGCAAAGAGACTCACGGGTCTGGAATGAATCTGATGCTAGCAAGGAGCAAAAACAAAGGTTACGGGATCGAATATGGTTCTTCTTGAAACGGCCATAAAAACAGCCTGAATATGAAAGAAAATACTTCGACACTGACTGTGACTTCTAGAAGCCGTTCATACAAATTCTTCGAAACAGACAATTACGTAATTTAAATTAACCCAAAAACTTGTTATTGCCTAAATAATAAATAAGGGTATATGACATAATAAGGGGCTCATCCTATATACCTTACACTGCAAATTAAGATACCAAATGTATATACTTATATTTATGTATAGAGCATGACGAAACGTCTGAATAACTACGTGCCTCACAACTACAGAAATTACAGGTTCAATCTATAGAATAAAAATACTTCCCTCGACGACCCTAAAAACAACCTTTCACGACAACTTAATGAACTTCGTCATATGGCCCATTCTGTTGTGAGCCAGAATATGCCATAAGACTGCAGTGGAGTGTCTGGCATAGACCCACTCAACTAAAAGAAGAGAGAAAATTGAGGCGAGATGAAACAAGAATATACGATTTTTTGAGAAAGATTATAATATATGAAAGTTATTTTAGACAATACGATATAATATTATGCAAAACAGTTATTGCCTGTGTGTTGCATGCTTTCTGGATGCACTGTAGCAGATGAAAACAACGGAAATGATGATATCTAATGAAATATTTAAATCATTATAAACAGAATGAATCTTTTAAAAAATTTGCTGATGCTAGTTATAGGAATACTAACCAGAATCGTCAGTTCTTTGTTTCTGTTATTCCAGCATACAACCGTAAAATGATGTTGCTCTCTTCGCGATAAATCATAATATACACAAATTGCTATAAATTGAGACAAATGATTTTCCCCTAGCGTCGCTTACAAATCATTTCACTTACTTTTATTTTTCGAGGAGTTAGGAAAGTGTCTCGACGAGCAAAAGTTATTTATCACTGTTCTATACAGAGTGGGTGAAAATCCTGGAATAATTTAAATAACACGCGGTCCAGGCGATAGGTTTGGTCCATCGACATAGTTGTTATATGGCATAATGGCTCTGCTCCCTGGGGACAATATGCTAGCTCATTAGAGGTGATAGGCGGGTTTTACAGGCTCAGAACCGTATTCCACCACATTTTTCAAAGCGCTGCTGTGTATTAACATACACAACACAGAAAATACATCATACTGTAGTACACACTATGCAAGATTAGGAGGGCGAAACTCGATGAGTGTGTTTGTATAAAATACAAGAGTTTATCTATTTTAAAAAATAAACGTACCTAAAGCTTTATATTATTTAATTTCAAGAATTTGTTTATGAGATATATTATTTGATCACTGAGATTGTTCAGAACTTTTAAAATTTAAAGAAATTTCCAAACCTTTTTCATGAACTTCCTTTTCTTATGAGCTCAGAGACATGCTTGATATGCAAACCCTTTTGTGGCGTATTTTACATCATTCTGTATAATATAAATAAATATGTTGATATATGAAGTTTTTTGGACTAAACGTTTAGCCCTAAATAAGTTTTACTGAGGAACAGCAGCAATTCTAACATTGATTCAAAAGATAACAGAATAAAATATACCAATATATTATGTATTTGTAGATTACCATAAAACTTTTAACATCATGAGTCTACCCATCTGCTGAGTAATGCTAGACTCGATTCTAAATATTTCCTTATCATCAATATGAGAAAATTGTTTAAAAACTCAAGACTAATAGACAAAAGGGTACTATCTCGTCAAATTGTTGGCATTAAGCACTTTCTTGACCAGAGAAGGCCTAATAATGATGTTGGAACGAACTATGCTGTTGATTTCAATATACACAGTATAATCCGGGACGAAACATAAATAGCAGATATCATGGAACACATAGCAAGACAGAATATAGACAGATGGAGACATAGACCGGTATAATGAAGATCACGAGAAACTAAATGAAGTATAACAAAATCACAAACAGCTGATATAATGTGCATAAAGGCATGGACGAAATTAGAAAACGCCCATATCCAACATTGGATGAATCATGTTTGAAAATACATATGAAATCGTATATAATCTTGAAACTTAATACTTACCTGTAACTATATCTGTCATTCGAAAATCTCTCATAGGGAGGAGATGGTGTCGACCGCAGCTCATACAGCATGCTTTCCAAGTCGGCAGCTAAACTGGAGAGCATCTGCAAAATGGAAATAAACCTCCGTTAGTTATTTATGTGTATGTGTTATATTTTAGTTAAATAGTCTGCCTAATATAAGGTACTTCAGATTCCAGATACCCCGCGTTTTTTAGTGGTTGTAATGACAACGCTTAAGGGAACACACTCACATGAAACTGAGCTATTTATTTATGTAGTTGTGTGAAAGCCGCAATAAAATGTGACAACACCGCGTAATCAAGGCCAAAATGAGCAACGATTGCGCTGAACTGCTACTGGATGGCATCGTGTACTTAATAGACTGCTGTAAAGCCCGCCTATTCTCAATTGAAAGATAATGGGTTGCCAATAGGATCACCACTAATTCAAAGCGTATGCGATGCTAACTTTCCATATAAAACTTATCAGTATTCTCGAAAACGAAGAGTTGTCATTTTCGTTAGTTGATGTACTAATGAACAGTTCAAAAGGCATGATTAAAACAACCGTATTTAGATTAGGAACTAGCAAAGGAAGTAGTTGATATTAAGAAGACATGAAACAGAACAGTTACTACGACAGGTTTATACAATAAAGCATCCTCAGTTACCAAGATGACCAACACTATCACTTTTTATGTAAACTGAATATTAGAAAAGATAAAATGAATTTTCAGGAACTACAAAATAAAACCAGGAAACGAATCTAAGAAATATGCTAGCCATCTAGCCAAAACAAAACGTATCATTTATGGACTGAAGAGACACTCCAGTTAAGAGTAAAAGAATACCAACTGCATATACGCATGGGTGAAAAAGCAAGTTCTAATATAAAATAGCATACTTACTCAAAATATCATAGCATTCAATAGCGTGCGAGAATTATGCACAGTTAAGACCACTGGATAAAGAGAAGTAAGCTTGCGTAACTTGAAAATTCCTGACAACATTCGGAATTCTTTGACTTGCTCCCTTCCGGAATTGGAACTAAGAGGCATCGAACATAATGGAAACTTGATCTTAAATATTAATTAATTTTTAAGCTTCAATGATGTTCGTATTATTAAGGCTAAATTGAACAACGACCAATCTGTAATATCGGTACGGATGTTACTTCATTGGACGACATCATTTATTAGATAAACTGCTGAGTAGAGACTGTATTTAGATAAAATCAAAGTTATTGTCGTCCTTCATTTCAAAAATATAATGTTATAATCAGTGTCGGGCTGACACACTTGGGGCCCACCAGTCTAATAAGGTAGGACCACAGCATAATAAACAATCGGCAGGCTCACTCGCCTTCTCGATAACGCTACGCGCATATCCTCGCGCACGCCGCCATTTGGGGATCCAACCAGTCAATCAAACCATTGCCGTCGTTTGTTACAATAAAAAGAAATAGTTACGGCAGCTTGGAATCAGTAGCGTGTGCCTTGTTTTTTGATTGTGATGCGAGTTTGTAGTTCAATGGCGATGTGTATTATGTAGTTTCTGTCAGTTTTCTTGAGAATCGTAGATTAATTTTCTAGATTTTATGATATAGCAGTTATTTTCTAGTGTAATTTATTAACTTTGACGTGTTTTCACTATGCCTGGGCAAAGTCGTGCATCAAAAAACTGTAGGAACAAACGAATAAACTGCAATAAAAGCTTTTTCGGTTTCCCAGAGATCCTATTAGGTATGTATATGGGATATAATTTAAAATATACTATTTAAGGGTCAATACCTACGTATTTAGATTTAAGACGGTCAGTTTAAACAGGTGAATGTAATTAAGAGTTTAGGGTCAATATTTAATATTTATAGACTTTAATACGAGGGAGATTTAAGTAGTGAATTTGTGTACACTAAAATAACACTTTTGATAGAAATTACCAGTAATTACCTCCAAATGACCACTAATTTCCTCTGTTACCCCTAATTATCTCAGAAATTACCACTCAATACCACTTAAATTACCAATAATTTCCACTACTTACCAATTAAATTACCACTGAAATTGCCATTAAATCCCACGAATTAAAGTTAGTTTTAAATGATGCACTTGATTTAAAACTAAATAGCATGTTCCTACGTACGTATATAATAAACGTACAAACTTCTCGATGCAAAAAATCGAACTCGGCACACCCAAAAAACCTCTCCTAAAATATTCGAATCGAAAAAGATAATCCACCTACGAAATTTTAATTTTTCGAAAACTTTTGTTGAAAAAAATGTTTTTGTTTTTATCTGGGAAACGATTAAAGGTATCCATTTACATGTCATTATCATAAAAATTCATTTTTCGAAAATGTATACCAGATGGTAAAAAATATATTTTTAAATATTTGTCCTTTTTTCCAAGTATTTCGGTAAAGAAAAATCGTACGGCCTTCTCGATGCAAAAATCGGCACACTCAAAAATCCCCTCCTAAAGTATTCGAGGCGAAAAAGATCATCCACCTACAAAACTTTAATTTTTCGATTTTTTTTGAAAAAAAATATTATCGTTTTTATCTCGGAAACAGCTAAAGGAAACCATTCAGATGTTACCATCATAAAAATAGAGTTTTCATAATCATATATAGGGTGGTAAAAAAATTAAATTGAAAAAAATTGTTCCTTTTCCAAATATTTCTGTACAGAAAAATCGTAAGACAATCGATGCAAAAATCAACTCGGCACACCCAAAACCACCGCCTAAAGTATTCAAAACGAAAAAAATCATCTACCTACAAAATTTTAATATTTCAATTTTTTTTTTTAATTTTTTTATTGTTTTTATGTCGGAAACGGTTATAGGAATCCATTTACATAATTTCTTTTCTTTTCAACTGATTCGAAATCTTGAAACAACGATCGTGTGATTCTTAACTATAATATTATAAAATAATTAAATCTAATATTTTAATTCTTGTTTTGTAAAATAAATTTATCGGCTAGAGAATTATGCAGTATTCACTTTATTATTTAAAATATTCAATTTATTGCGTATATACAAAGCTAAGATTTATTCTAATTGAGTATTATATTTTTAAAATGAGATACTTTTTTTTTGTGTGTACACATTGAAAAATATTAATAGAAACTTTAAGACCATCAATAAAAATAAGCTAATTATTTGGCGAAGTTTATTTTCCTAATGCAATTCTTATAAGTTAATTAATATAAAAAATTGAAAAAAAAAAAGAAAAAAAAGGAAAAGTGTCGAAACCGGGTTCAAAAGTTGAGGAAAAAAAGCTTTAAAAATAAAAACTCGATTCCTAATATCTCTCTCCGAAATTTCACTTCAATTGGGTGCTTATAAAGGTGAATCACATAATTTTTTACAAAACATAATGTGGTCGCTTTGCGATGTTATCAATGACAAACTTTCAAATGTAACCATTTTAATATTGTAACGCATTTTTTGGAAGGTTATGCTTATGCCATACCCTTCAATTTAGTAACATAAAATATGGCGCGTTCTATTTAAAGAATTTTAGAAAAAGGCAATTAAATTGAGCATGATTTAAGGAAAACATTAAGTTACATAATTTTTATTGAAACGATCAAAAGAAGTGATATGACATTAGATATCATTACTATGACATTACTTAAAATATTAAAACAGAAAGGCATACAAAAACGCAAATGAAGACGTTTTTGGCAATTTATAAATGCCACATAACAGTTTTGTATATTTAGTAATACAAATTGAAATAAAATTTCAAAAACATTTTGAATTATTTATCACTAAATCCGGAATTTGCATTTTGTAGATTTAATTATTTCCAATATAACATTTGACGCTCCATGTCCCCTTTTCCCAACATTATATGTTATTAAGTTAGTTATATTAAATATTAATAGAAACTTTAAGACCATCAATAAAAATAAGCTAATTATTTGGCGAAATCAGTAAAGTTTATTTTCCTAATGCTGTTCTTATAAGTTAATTTAAATATCCTTTGTGTAAATTATCACTTTTTTGTTTTAATACGACCCTGTCTATCAATAGTTTATTTTATCGGAAAATGTCGATACGTCTTAATCCGGCTCTGACTAGGATCCCTGAATGGCGCCGCCAAGGTCAAATTTTCGTACTCTATATTGCAATGCGATTAACGGCGAGTCAGCCTGCCGATGCCGATTGTTTATTATGCCGTGGTAGGACCCCAAAGGAGCAGTCCTGAATCGTTATTCTGATTCAACGATGGGTTTCAAGTCTCCTCAAGAAGAAGCTATGTTATCAAAACTATACTTTTTAAATGGTCAATACCGAAGAATTTGTAAAATAATATAAGACCACCTATGAAAATAAGAAAAAAAAAACAGCTAACTTGGCACGAAAGTGTCTTATTTCATATGCATGTTGCAAAATGTTTCATCACTAGTATTAAAACAGAATTTTATCCAGAATACCGAAACAGAATTTTTGCACTCAAACATTATGTTTCGGTATTGTAGATAAAACTCTGTTTTAGTGCAAATTGCGGAAGGTTTCAAACCCCAACATAGTTAATACTAGTATTGTAAAGTTGATTTTAACAGGCGTGTGGTATTAATCGTTTTCAAAAGAATCTAAAGAATGATTTTTCTCATTTTGATAGGTGGTGACAGGAAATATTGTGTAAATAATCGGCTAACGCGTGATGCTGAAAACCTCCTTGTTTGAAAGGTAGTATCTTCCAATACTTGTTATGTAATATAGAGACTCCAGATAGCAATTCAAGTAAGTTCGGCCAGGCAGGCGTAGAGATAAAGTTCAGCCTAAATTGCATTTTTTTGTAAAAGCTTCGCTTATTTTCAATGAGGTAATTAGAAAAGTCTGATGAGGAAGATTACACGAAGCCTACCAAAATGTGCCTAGATTAGTGTGCCAATTAATATTGTGCCTATATAATTTTCGAAATGAGCGTTCTAATTAAATTTACAAAGTAAGGTATACATAGGAATGATATTGTCTTAGTACATTGTATACTAATATTTCTCCAATTAATTCGGGTTGTATATTTTAGGTCTTTATTTTGTTGCCTTTCGGAATAGGAGAAGGGGGTCACATATATGTTTGCCACAACTAAAGGTAAATATTTAAGATGAAATGGGTCTCAGGAACGTGAGCCATAATTTTGTTTCGTAGCTTAAGCCAAAACAAGTTCCATATTACAACTTAGGGATTTTTTGACTTGTGCCATCTACGAGTTGGTAGCAAAGTATATGTAAACTAGTAGCTCCACACCCCCAAATATTTTGTGCCAGCCGCCGAAAATCCGCAGATTGTTGGCAGCATGTAGAGCGTTTTAGTTTAATCAGTCGTTCGTGTGTAGGCAGAGTGTTCAGAACAGAGTCGGATTTGTGGAAATCCTTAATTTTATTTCTATTTTAATATTTTATTCGGACTTCGGTGGAAATATATACGAAGCAATGAAAAATACAAAGGCAAATAGGAGAAATCTATAGTCGGATTAGTGAATAGATGTGTTAATAAAATTAGGTGAAGGTCGAGACCGGAAAAATCGTCTAGGTGTCAGATTTTTTTTATAAGTACATATTATATAACGATAACGGAATGCTTTGTAAATATTAAATATCTTTTGGCACTGTGAAACTAACCCAAAGTTGATACGACGACAAACTCAATAGCTAAAATAAGTTGAGAATAAGTGAAACTAACCGAAAGTTAATTGAACACTAACCCAAACTAACCAAATCTATTAAAATTGATTATAACGTATCGGAACTGCTTCAAATGGCTAAAATAAGTTGAGAATAAGTGAAGCTAACCGAAAGTTGATTGGACTACTAACCCAAACTAACCAAATCTATTAAAATTGAATATAACGTAACGGAACCGGTTCAAATGATTAAAATAAGTTGAGACTATGCGAAACTAGCCGAGAGTTCAATCGACGACTAACCCAAACTAACCAAATGTAATAAAATCATTATAACGTATCGGAACCGCTTTATATGACTAGCATAAGTTGAGAATAACTGACACCAACCGACAGTTGAATCGACGACTAACCCAAACTATCCAAATCTATTAAAATTGATTATAATGTATCGAAATCGATTCAGATGACTAAAATAAGTTGAAACTAAGTGAAACTAACCGAACGTTGATTGGACGACTAACCCAATCTAACCAAATCTATTAAAATTGATTATAACGTCTCGGAACCGGTTCAAATAACTAAAATAAGTTGAGACTAAGTGAAACTAGCCGAAAGTTGTTTGGACGACTAATCCAAACTAATCCAAAGTTAATTCGACGACTAACCCAAACTAACTAAATTTATTAAAATTGATTATAAGGTATCGGAACCGGTTCAAATAACTAAAATAAGTTGAGACTAAATGAAACTAGACGAAAGTTGTTTGGATGACTAACCCAAATTAACCAAATCCATTGAAATTGATTATAACGTATCAGAACCGATTCAAATGATTAAAATAAGTTGAGACAAAGTGAAACTAATCAAAAGTTGAATCGACGATTAACCCAAACTAACCAAATCTATTGAAATTGATTATAACGTATCGGAACCGCTTTAAATGACTAAAATAAGTTGAGAATAAGTGAAAGTAAGCGAAAGTTGAATCGACGACTAACCCAAACTAACCACATCTATTAGAATCGATAATGACGTCGGTATTGTAACCGTTTCAAATGGCTAAAATAAGTTGAGAATAAGTGAAACTAACCGAAAGTTAATTGAACACTAACCCAAACTAACCAAATCTATTAAAATTGATTATAACGTATCGGAACTGCTTCAAATGGCTAAAATAAGTTGAGAATAAGTGAAGTTAACCGAAAGTTGATTGGACTACTAACCCAAACTAACCAAATCTATTAAAATTGAATATAACGTAACGGAACCGGTTCAAATGATTAAAATAAGTTGAGACTATGTGAAACTAGCCGAAAGTTCAATCGACGACTAACCCAAACTAACCAAATGTAATAAAATCATTATAACGTATCGGAACCGGTTCAAATATCTAAAATAAGTTAAGGCTAAGAGAAACTAACCCAAACTAACCCAACTAAAAGCATCTATTAAAATTGATTATAACGTCTTAGAACCGGTTCAAATATTTGAAATATGTTGAGACTAAGTGAAACTAACCGAAAGTTGAATCGACGATTAACCCGAACTAACCAACCTAATCCGGTTAGTCGTTCAATCAACTTTTGGTTAGTTTCACTTAGTTTCAACTTATTTTAGTCATTAGAACCGGTTCAGATACTTTATAATCAATTTTAGTAGATTTGGTTACTTTGGTCTAGTCGTCGATTCAACTTTCAGATAGTTTCACTTTTTCTCAACTTATTTCAATCATTTAAAGCGGTTCTAATATGTTATAATCAATATTAATAGATTTGGTTAGTTTGGGTTAGTCGTCGATCCAACTTTCGGTTAGTTTCACTTATTCTCAAATTATTTGAGTCATTTAACGCGTTTCCGATACATTATAATCAATTTTAATAGATTTGGTTAGTTTAGGTTAGTCCTCGATTTAACTTTTGGTTTGTTTCACTTAGTCTTTACTATTTCAATCAGTTGAACCGATTCCGATGCGTTATAATCAACTTTAATAGAGTTGGTTAGTTTGAGTTAGTTGTCGATTCAACTTTCGTTTAGTTTCACTTATTCCCAACTTATTTTAGATATTTAATGCGGTTCCGATACGTTATAAATAATTTTAATAGATTTGGTTAGCTTGGATTAGTCCTCCAATCTATTTTGAGTTAGTTTCAATTTGTATCAACTTATTTTAGTCATTTGAACCCGTTACGATACGTTATAATCAATTTTATTAGATTTTGTTAGTTTTGGTTAATTGTCGAATCAAGTTTCCGTTAGTTTCACTTTGTTTTAACTTATACCTTAGTCATTTGAACCGGTTCCAACACGTTATAATCAGTTTTAGTAGACTTGGTTAGTTTGGGCTAGTGGTCGAACCAACTTTCCGTTAGTTCACTTATTCTTAACTTATTTTAGTCATTTAAAGCGGTTCCGATACATTATAATCAATTTTAATAGATTTGGTTAGTTTAAGTTAGTTTTCCAATAAACTTTCGGTTAGTTTCACTTAGTCTTAAATTCTTTTAGTCATCCGATACGTTATAATCAATTTTGATAGATTTGGTTAGTTTGGGTTAGTAGTACAATCAACTCTCGGTTAGCTACACTTATTCTCAATTTATTTCAGTCATTTCAAGCTTTTCAGAATACATTAAAATCAATTTTAGTAGATTTGGTTAGTTTGGGTTATTCGTCAACAACTTTGGGTTAGTTTCATTTAGTCTCATTTTATTTTAATTATTTGAATCTGTTCCGATACGTTATAATCAATTTGAATAGGTTTGGTTAGTTTGGGTTAGTCTTCCAATCAACTTTCGGTTAGTTTCAGTTAGTATCAACTTATTTTAGTAATTTGAACCCGTTACGATACGTTAGTTTAAGTTAGTTTTCCAATAAATTTTGGGTTAGTTTCACTTAGTCTTAAATTCTTTTAGTCATCCGATACCTTATAATCAATTTTGATAGATTTGGTTAGTTTGGGTTAGTAGTTCAATCAACTCTCGGTTAGCTACACTTATTCTCAACTTATTTTAGTCATTTCAAGCTTTTCAGAATACATTCAAATCAATTTTAATGGATTTTGTTAGTTTGGGTTAGTCGTCAACAACTTTGGGTTAGTTTCATTTAGTCTCAACTTATTTTAATTATTTGAATCTGTTCCGATACGTTATAATTAATTTGAATAGGTTTGGGTTAGTCCTCCAATCAACTTTCGGTTAGTTTCAGTTAGTATCAACTTATTTTAGTAATTTGAATCCGTTACGATACGTTATAATCAATTTTAATAGATTTTGTTAGCTTTGGTTAATCGTCGAATCAAGTTTTGGTTAGTTTCACTTAGTCTCAGCTTATTGTAGTCATTTGAACCGGTGCCGGTGCCGATACGGTACAACCAATTTTGATAGATTTGGTTAGTTTTGGTTAGTCGTCCAATCAACGATACAAAAAAGCCGTAACGCGAGACGAAAACATAAACCATGTCACAACGATCACTTTCATGAAACCAAAGAAGTGTAGTAAAAATGAGATTCCGAACTATTATATTATTATATATATTTTTAAATATATTTTAGGTAATCCACTATTATTGCTATCTTTGAAACGGTCAAAGCTACAAAGTTGATTAAATTAGAAAGTTGCCATTATTGATGCCTTTTCAAGATCGATTTGCAGTGTTGTTAAATTCTTGTTAGATTCTGAGATAGCAACAGTGGTATCACCTAAAAATTACACCCCGTATAGCAAATTTTTTTTCAATTTCCTTCTATGAAAATATTTTTTTCTTCAAACGTCAGTAAATCCGTCATTACTCGACTGTGTAGGCGGCCGTGAACTTTCGTTTTTCCTCCGCCGGAGCTTTACTTTTCACTTTTCCGCCGGCGGAGGTAAAAGTGTTGTCATAGCAACATAGATACAATACAAACAGACAACAAAATAAGCGTCAACAACTCAAGATTTATTAAACTACAATTTGTATTTATCACTCAATTTGTGACTGCATTTCTAAAAATCACTAATTTAGGAACAAATTGGTTATTATTTAATCGAACTTACTCAATAACTGCTTATCAATACGGAATTAAAACGCAATCGGGGACGCCATCTTAAAAAAATAATTGTTGTTGACAGTGTCCACTGACAGCTTTATGTTAAATTCATCGACACCGGTCTAAGCAAGGCCACCTACGACTGTGGTCTAAGCCGCCTTGCGAACCCATTTATCTTTAATAATAATTAGATATTATTACTATTAAAAAGAGATGTTTTTGCATTAATTTGTCGACATTTGAAGAAAAAACAGCATATTTTATTTGGAGGAAAAGTTACTTTTCATGGCTTGCTCTCTATTACCAGCCTCACTCCGTTCGGCTGTTAAACACGAGCGCGCCATGAAAAGTATCACTTTTCCTCCATATAAAATAATATACTATTACAACTTTGCTCAGTTTCACTTGATTTTTCACCGGCCGGCATTCAGTAGGTCTTTCGGTACGAGTCCATACAATCTCCTGAATACATCTCTGACTAAAGAAAGCCACGCGAATCAATCGGACACTTACGCCCGGTCCTACGTGAGCGATTTGCAGCGAACGCGAACGCGAAATAGTGGCGATGCCGTGCGACTATATTAACTTTTCGTACGGCATCGCCAGCGCTTCGCGTTCGCGTCGCCTGTAAATCGCTCACCTAGGACTTGGCGTAACGCAGCGCATCGGTCATCTCCAGTTGTCACTTGATATAAAAGAATGTGGCACAATTACATCAAAGGATTTACCGCTGAGTGAACTTACTAGTTTACATATACTTTGTTGGTAGTGACTTTAAAATAAATATCCTCCCTTCCCCATTCCTCGACAATTTGAGCTATGGCCTAATTTGCACACATCGAAGGCAGCTTTCTGACCTAATTGAACACTTAATTTTAAATTTGTCTTTTAACTTTGTTCACTAGTTTCTTCAAAACTAAATAATAAAATTAGAATATAATGACGACCTTGGCAATATATTTGTAAAAATTTTATATGTTTCACTATTTGTGCATATATTTTTCATCTTTTTCTTTTCGGGCTGTTGGGAGGAAAGGGGAATAATTATGTTATTATCTATCCGAAAGACCGCGCTTAGGGCGTCATTGACTTCGTGTTGTATTCCTTGTTTCATTCGCTTAGTGATTTTATGTTATTAAATATCATCAAACTGTCCAAAAAAGTTATTTAACTGTGAGCAATTACTTGGAACGTATTCGCCATTAGATAGTTGAAGTGTAAAAGGAAGTTCTGACAAATTTGCATGTGTGATTTAAAAAACAAAAATTTGCGGTAATCCTTCATGACTTTGAGGAGAAACTAACAAATAATTAACTGAAAATTGAAAAGTCCTCAAATTATTTTCTAAGAAGGCCCACCGGTCTCCGGGTGGCTCAGTCTGACACTGGTTATAACTCTGTGTTATATTTAGATCTTGGAATATGCGTGTTGTGCTCAGTACACCAGAAAATATAGAAATTCACCTTTTCGCACCTCAACGACTATAATATTCGTCAGACTCTTGGGTATCAAAAGCTTTCCTCATACGGGAGAGTAACAACGATTGCTAAACAAGTGAAAAGTGGCTCTGGTACCATAGAGAAACAAGATAGTGATCGGTAGCCCAAATAATATGATATAAAAATGGTAGCAGATATCGAATTCATTGGAATTGCCAGACTGTGCTCTAAAGGTTCTGGCTGAGTTCAGTGACGACTAATTGACTGAAGAAATATTTCCATCATGTCTGAAATCGGCGTTGGTTAACCCTTCGGACGTGCTATTAAATTTTCGTCCTATTTTCTTGTTGTTATCTCTATCAGAACTTATTGAAAACATGTGAAAATAAGGGTTTTGAGCTCTCTAAGGTGATTCAACATCATTACCTTGGATCTATTCAGATTTCAGAGCACAAGGGAAATTCATGATGCCATTTTTGGTTTTTTTTAAGTGTGGTGTACCTTTCAGATTGAACCCAGTCGGTAGTCGTTTGGGTTGTGCGGTATTGAGCGTGGGGTTCCGCAAGGATCTGTATTGGAACCATTTCTGTTCCTGCTATATATGAAGAAAAACAATGAACAACCCAAGTCTAACAGATCATTTATCAAAATTAAAAAATGGTGTGATTCTAATAAACTTAATATCAAGAAGATGATGGTCGTGAATTTTTAAATAATACGTTCAGGGTTTGCGTGCAACTTTCTTCAGAGCGGGTATGTCGCTAAGTTCTTGGATTTTTTCATTGACGGGGATTTTTGTTTTGAGGATCATATATTGAATCTTAGTGAGAAAATTTCATCGGCATGCTTTGCACTTAGAATGGCGAGAAATTAACTCAGTCCGGCGATGGCACGAGCAGTCTACTTCACCACTTTGGAGTCTTACATCAAGTATGGCATTCCTTTTTGGGACAGTTGTAACAAACATCTTCCTAACATCATTTTTATTCAGCCTCATCGCTGACGTGAATCAGAAGGATTCCTGTTGACCCGACTTTCTGCCTCAGGAGATACTTATGCTTTCCACTTTATTTATCATCTTGTCTTTAAGAAATCGGCACTTCAGCGCGGAGCGTGATGGACTTCAAATTTGCCTTTGCCTATATCCACTAAAGAATTCATAAAAAGATCTACCATAGATATACAACCATCTGTCCATTCTAATTAGAAATATCAACTTGCACGGGTTTTTTAGGGGATCTATGATTCGATTACTAACGAGTAATACCAGGGCTTATTATATTACAACCTGAGAACAGCTTTTTGTGACCCCTTTGTTTTTGCTTTTTCATTTTAGGATGTATTTTATTAATCGAGTTAATGTATTTTTATTTTTATGACATGATGTCTTTAATTTTAAGTTTTGAGAATAATTGTATATATGTGTAGATTTTTATACATTTTTGCTGTGTTTAAGTCTCGGATTGAGTACTTTTAAATTATGTATCGTTTTTTAAATATAGTAATATGTTTTTTCAATAGAAGATTCTATTTCTTGACAAAAAATATATTTGATATTGAAAGTTTAAATGTGTTACGAACAATAGCAATGCCCACGATGAATTGAAGGTCGTGAATTAAATGTAAAGCGTACCCTTTTGCCATATTTTTATTTCAACAAATAACCTGGAATTTGCGTCTCCTGCGATGGATGTTTATACCTTTTACTACAGGCTTAATCATTTAATCAGGTTCATCACTGAAGGCAATGTAGCCAGGAAAGCATTAATTGCTCTAATGAGACTTCATAATTTGTTCGCTGAACACTTTAATATTGCTTTAAAAATTTTGATCTCCAGCAAGATGTTGCCATCCAAAACTACAAGAAGAAAGAGTTTTATGCCAGTGAGGTGGACCCTTGTCACTTTTGCATTACCGTTTTAACAACCTCGCGGATGTTCTGGACAGAACAAAAATTCAGTTATTTTGGTTGTACAGCGTTTTCATTCATATTTTGACCTCTACCTGCCGAGTTTATTATAAGGATTTTAGAAAATTGTTTATGCAAGAATTTAACTTGTTTTCTGTTTCATCTTTTAGACTTATCAAAACAAACAAACGAATATCGCAAAAGAAAGAAATAAGAAAAACATTCAGTGGCGTAGCTAGAAATGTGGGCGCCGGGGGGCAAGCCTATCCGCTGGCGCCTAAAACAAACCTATATTTTATGTATATACGCAAATTAATCAAAAAATAATACATATTTTTGAAGTGAAACTTCTTAACGCGCGCCGGGGGTAAAATTTGAAGGTCGCGATGTCGCGATCCCGACACACGGCGGGCGAGCTGGCAGGGAACGGAAAACGGTCACGGATGTTTATTGTGATATCTTTGTTAGTTAACAAGATAAAAATACGGGATTTGCTCTATTACCTTGTCAAGACATAAGCGAAATTTTTATTAAGAATAGTTTTTTTTTCATTTAGGCCTTCCCTTTTTGTTAATTGAG
>MU182549.1:56195-69300 GCA_016904865.1 Pissodes strobi | reverse complement strand
GTTTTTGAAGAAGTTTGAACGTTTTTAAATTTATTTTCATGAAAAAATACATTTAGGTATAAAAAAGAAAATACAAAAATAATTATTTTACCTTTTTTCATAAAATATGAACATTAATCAGACATGCCAAAATAAAATGTCCATAAATCTGATATTTTCATGATCATTAGTCAGACAGTAATCCCTCATTTTAAGAACAATAATCCGACATCTGATTAAAAATCAGTGTTCGTTGTCATTGCGGGGTATCTCCATTATTCCATTATATCCATTAGATAGACAGATGCGGTTTTCGCAAACCTGGACTACTTTTTCGAGAAACAAAAAATGCTATAATTAAAATTTTCCTATCCCTCTTCGTTTTCGAGCTACATGGTGAAATTGAAATTTTGCACTTTTAGGGCATGCCTCGTATCTCAGCTGCCTGATAACTTATCAAAAAGATAAAAACGCATTCTTATAGATCTTTTTACGTATAATTCAGTGGCGTGCTTGAATTTTATTTAGAGCTACCGTTTTTGACATACGACCCAAACTTATGATTTTTAAATGAACCACCCTGAATTACGAAATTGTGTGAAAAATGTTTGAGAGAAAATGGCAATCATTTTGAGCAGTTCTTTTAATATCCTTTGTTATGTTTGTTGTTATCTTGATATTATTTTTGTTATAAAAATTATAATTTTAAAATCCAAATCACGGCTAAATACAAAATTAGCACTTAAAGTTTACAATTTCATTTTATTTTTTAACATTTCCGAAAATAGAAAGTATAAACTATTATATATCATTTTAATGATAAAAAATAATGCAATCTAACGGCATAAAAATACAGGGTGTTTCATTTAAAAAAATCATAAGTTTGGGTTTTATGTAAAAAACGGTAGCTCTAAAAAAAATTCAAGCACTCCACTGAATTATACGTAAAAAGATCTATAAGAAAGCGTTTTTATCTTTTTGATAAGTTATCAGGCAGCTAAGATACGAGGCATGTCCTAAAAGTGCAAATTTTCAATTTCACCCTGTAGCTCGAAAACGAAGAGGGCTAGGAAAATTTTGATTATGGCATTTTTTGTGTCTCGAAAAAGTAGTCTATGTTTGCGAAAACCTCATCTCTCTATCTGTCAAAATAATGGAGATACCCCGCAATGACAACGAAAATTGGACACCCTGCACTCACCTAAGTAAGTACGTAAACAGGGTGTTTTTAATTGTGTGCCGATACTTAAGGATGTGAATCCTTGGGTGACTATAAGAAGAAAACTTAATATTAAGATATGTCCTAAAGCTCTTCATTTTTGAGCTACAGGATGTTAATTTTTTTTTTTAAATATAACTTTTTTATCATAATTATTATATCACTCTTAGATATTTTTATGAAATTTTGTACACACCTTTTAATCATTAAGGAGCATTTTTTGACTTAAATTTTTTTTTTAAATTTTGACCAGTGACGTCCGTACGGGGTCTGAACTGAATATTTTTAAAGAAAAAAATGGTACGCCACTGATTTTTCTAAAAACAAAACTTATTTTTAAAATCCTGGCCCATAGACTTACTTTCGTACGATGCACCGTTTTCGCGTAAAAAAATAAAAACCAAAATTTTTTTTAAAAAAATCGCGATTCATTTAGTAAAACAATAAATTCAAAATCTTAAATCTAAAGCGAAATGACAAGAGAAGAAAAACAAAATAAAGAACCTACATTATTCACAGTAATTGTTGGAAGTATCCTCCACCCACACGTATGCAAGCATCTACTCTTCTTCGCATAGACTGACGCACATTTTCTAAGATTCCTGGGGGTGTTTCCTATGGATTGGCAGCATACTAGTAGACGATTTCGTAACTCTTCTTCGGTTTGAATCGGTACTGTGTACACTAAGCTTTTCAAATGCCCCCAGAAAAATAGTCTAAACTATTAAGATCGGGAGATCAAGGCGGCCATGACAGCGTTCCTCCGCGACCTATCCACCAATTGCGATACGTGTGATTTAAAAATTCACGCACTCGTAAGCTATAAAATGTGGAGGCGCACCATCGCGCATGGAGGCAGATCTTCTTCAAGAAAGTGTAAATATGATTGTCCATTGGGAGAAAAAATGAGCCTATCAAATAATCATCAATAATGCCAGCCCAAACATTTAATGAGAACTGTTATTGATGATTTGATTCCACAATTGCATAAGGGTTTTCATCCGCCCATAAATGGTTATTATGGAAATTTCTTATTGAGTTTCGAGAAAAATTAACTTCATCGGCAAAAAGAATGTGCCTGTCAAATAACGGATTTTCCATCAGGTTTTGAAGAAACCACTCACGGAAATTAATGCGCAACGGGAAATCTCTAGGAAGTAATGCCTGGACTCTTTGAATGTGATATGGGTATAATAAATTTTCGATGAGAATTTTCCAAACAAGAAAATGTGAAACATTAAATGTTGCCGCAATCTTCCTCGTGCTTGTTTCGGGGTTCTTCTCAATTTGGTGTAAAATTCCTTTTTCAAGTTCCGGTGTTCTTACTGTTTGATGGACTCCTTTAGCACTGTGGTCTACTTTTAAAGTTCCGGTCTCGTGAAGACGTCTATGAATCCTAGAAAATTTTCTCGGATCGGGTAGTACGCGATTTGGATACCGCTCTTGGTAAATCCGCCTGGCTTCGTATGCATTTCCGTCTGCAAGTCAATAAGTAAAATGCATGTCAGTTAATTCACTGTTTGAAAAATTTACATTTTTTTATCAGATTTTACGTCTTACTCTAATAATAATTATTTAATAATCAATGACAACCCTATTGTTTTGATGAAAAGAAACGTCAAAATTTATGAAGCTTTAGCCAGCCTATTAATTTGTATTTCATTTGCTTTAAGAGGGCATTTATATGCTTACCGTTTTTTTCTGTTCAATCATTCAATATCATGCCTACGTGAACGTCACTGGTGAAAGTAGAATATAAAGTGTTGTCCCAAAAAAAGTGTTTCCACTCATGGTGGGTGCCTACCAAATCTCAACAAAATATCGAAAGCAGTCTCAATGAACCGAAGAAAAAAAGTGTTTTTTGGTTTTTACTTTTTTACGCGAAAACGGTGCATCGTACGAAAGTAAGTCTATGGACCAGATTTGCTCCAAAATAAATGAGGATTTTAAAAATAAGTTTGATTTTTAGAAAAATCAGTGGCGTACCATTTTTTTCTTTAAAAATATTCAGTTCAAGCCCCGTATGGACGCCACTGGTAAAAATTTAAAAAAATCTTTTAAGTCAAAAAATGCTGATTAATGATTAAAAAGTGTGTACAAAATTTCATAAAAATATCTAAGAGCGATATAATAATTATGATAAAAAAGTTTCATTTTAAATTTTAACACCATGTAGCTCAAAAATGAAGAGCTTGTTCATATTAACTTTTCTTCTTAAAATCACTCAAGGATTCATAACCTTAAGTATCGGCACTCAATTAAAAAACACCATGTATATACTTAGATACCTGAAAATACGTTTATAAATAAAACTTGAATAAAATGTTATTATTTTTATTAAGTAAAATATGAAACGAAAAAACATTCTCCACTTGCAGTAATAAAAAATATTGCAAATATAAAAAGGCTTAATATAACACTTCTCAGATAATATAGTCCTCACCATTTTTATACTTTTGAAGCTCTTCCATAAAATAAATTCTCTTGGATTAATTTCACGTGGGGTTTTATTTTTGTATCATTTCCTCGTAGTCATATTCAATTTCATCTTTAGTTATGGGTCATTTCCAATTATGCCTTCCTGCTTTAGTCGTTGCATTAACTGCAATTTTGGCGGCTATCTTATTATTAATAATACCTAGATATAATTCAGTCTCAAAGTTAAATCAATGGTGGTAGATGTGGTCCACACGCATCGCCCGGTGAAATGCCACCACATTGGTTTAGGTGACGTGGAATAACCTCTGATTCATGTTTCGTCACCATGCCCTTGGGATACGGTTCCCAGAGTGGAAAAGAAGAAATATTGCATATTGGCGCCTCCCAGATCGAAATACTCCGGAGGTAAAATAGTCTCTCATTCGCATCTCCGGGTGGAGGCTGGCCTGAGGAGACCATCAAGCCTAAACGTCTCCAAGACAGAAAATAGACTGCAATTAAACTTCTGCGACATAAGAGGCATCAACACAAATACTAAATCGGTCCACCAGCACTTAACATCCAATTGGTCTCATATTTTAGTTCTATCAGAAACAAAAGTGAAATCAAGCACTACACATGTTCACTTTATACCCGGATATGACTATTACTCCCAATTTCGACATAACTCTGGATTAGCTGTTTTTATACGAAACGATTTATGTTGTCAACGAGAAGAAAAATACGACCCTAAGGACTTCGATGTCATGTGGTTCAAATTAAGCACAGATCGAACAAATAAATGCATGTGTTGCACCTAGCGAACACCAATATAAACGGTTTTTCTCAAATCCTGGCAAACAAACTGATTTTCTACCGATCAACTATCCAGCGACGGGAATTGTCGTAGGAGGAGACCGACTGCGACTGGTTGAAACACAACGACGATGAAGGACGAGAAGCCGAGACTTTTACTATACGCCATGGACTGACCCAATTGGTTGACGAACCTACCAGGTTCCCCGAGTGGCAAACAGACTTTGCTAGCCTTCTGAATCTACTCTTAACAACTAATCATGATCTCTACACCGTAACTATCCAACATCCGTTGGGCTCATCAGACCACAATCTTATCTTATCAACAGGTAAACTTGCTATCAAAACACGGAAGCCACAGATACCCTGGAAGGTTTGGCACTACAAATCTGCAAAGTGGCGTGATCTTCGCGAGTTTTCTTTCTTTTCCTTGGAAAGATGTCTGCTTTAGGAAGCAAAACACCTCTGAATCTGCTGATGAGATAACTCAAGTTATACTAGCTAGTATGGAAGCGTTCGGCTATTCTTCTATGAAACGTATCTCAAACAGTAAACCATGGTTTGGGAAAAACTGCTCAAGATCGGTCAATGCTAAAAATTCCCCCTACATCAGCATTTCTCGAAATCACGCGTCCAGCAAACTTTTCTTGCAATAAAGTGATTGGCTCACGAGCAGCGTGGCAAGTGGCACCATCTTGTTAGAAAAAAAAAACATTGTTTATATCCATAGTTGTCACTTCAGGCCACAGATATTCCGATATCATATTCCTACACTATTAACAGTAACACGATTTCCATCGACGTCTTGGGAAAAGTAAGGTCCGAATCACCTTGAGCCCAAAAACCACACCAAACTGTAATTTTCTCAAGATGACGGGGCAGCTCATGAATCTGTTGAGGGCTTTCTTCAGCCCAAATCCTACAGTTCTGCTTATTTACAAACCCATTGAACCAGAAATGCGCTTCATCAGAATACACTATTTTTTTCCCCGAAATGTGGTTCGACTGGCAGTTGCTCTAAAGACCAGTTGGCGAAATTTCGACGCATGTGATGATCAGCTGGTTTCATTTGTTGAGTTATTTGAATTTTATATACCTTCAGAGGCAGATCGTGATGCAAAATTCTCCAAGTAGTCGTCTGCAAAAGGTTTACTTCTTGAGAACGAAGCGGAATTGACAGGTTCGCATTATCTCTTACACTCTGGCTCACAGCAGCGATGTTCTCTCGTGATCGGGCAACCCGACGACGACGCACAGAGGTTAACTCATCTGCGTTCAAGCTTTTTGAGGAGACGGTAAATGGATCGCTCCGTTGGTCGATTATGTTGACCATAAATGTCTCGCAATGCTCGAAGTGTCTGGCGAACCGAACATTTTGATAGTACAAACGAATAATTTCTACTCGCTGTTGAATTGTGTACTTCTCCATAATTAATTGCCCACTACTGCTGGACAAAACTATTGACGTTTGATCTTGACATGTCAATCAGTGTTGCCGCTATTACAGTTCAAAGTTCGGACGCCCTTATTGAAAAACCCTTTACTTTGGATTCTTCCTTGGGCTGCTTTAATTTTAATTTTTTTGTTACGTAATTTTCTTCTCTTTTTCCTTTTTCAATTGCCTTTTGTTTCTTCGAATTTTTTTCGTCGTTCCCCTTTAGTAGTGTAATATTCTCCCGAAGCATCTGATGTTCTTACGAGGGACTTTTATTCGTCTTTTAACTGTAGTCTTTTTGCTTGTGGATAATTCTGGCCAAAATAGAGATTTTTTGAAAGAAGAAGGAACCCCTGAAAAATTATTGGAAAAACTGTCAGCCGGAAAGTTATAATTCTAATTTCTGAAAAGAGTATGGAGTGATTAAAAATGTATGCCGTGTCAGCAAACTTCCCGTACTGTCTTAAATGTAAAAAAATGCGATGTGGTTAAATCGTATAATCTTGATTAACTAATATAGTAGGTTTTTGATAGTACATAAAACACTAATCGACATTATTTATTTGTAATTAGGAAAGCCCTATTAAGATATAAATTAGGCAATGTGTTGCAAGCGGATTACAAGATTTGTATCGTTAATCAGACCCGCTTTATATTAAAAATGTCAACTACCCGTAAAGAGTACTTAGCTCATATCCTTTGGAACGGATATCCGATTTATTAACAATAGTTTTCATAATTCGACATGTCCTATTATCATGTTTCTCAAATTACAAGAAAAAGAAATGAACCAGCCTGAGAAGCCTTGATATTATGGTCTGCTAAACAAGCATAATAGAGAAAACATGTCATCTATGAAGACCGAGCGACAATTCGCAGGAACAATAAAATTTGTTGTATATTATCAAACATATTTGCACATCCAGGCCATATATAATCATATTGTTTAAAAAAAAAATTATTGCAGTTCTTCGGTTGATGCAGAATTGAGAATGTTGAGGACGAAAACAGTGTGAAATTATGACTGTGTTCGGCAAGTTTGAATATGTGCTAGTCGCGATATTAGTGTTAAAGTGTTTCAAGCTTTCGAATGGACTAATCGTTTATCAAAATAATAAGGTAAGGGTCAGTAATTTGCACTTCGATTAGTCACTTTAATGGCCCGTTAAATTAATCTGTCAATATCAGTATCACATTAATAGATGCATAATATTCAAAACACTGATTAGTTTAGCAGTAACTAATCGGAGTTCAGAGTAGTGGCCCTAAGTGTTCATTGGTTGAAGCAACTTTGCGATTGGTTAAACATTCTCAACCGATCAAAAGTTCATGTCATAAACCCTAATCTCCAATTACATGCATTCTAAAAGTAGAATGGTCGATGTTACAGTTGGATATAATATAAACAAAGTGTATTTGCCATTGAGCCTTCTGCATTTTACGCGCCATTTTCCTTAAATATTATGAAAAATGTGTTTAAACCTATTCTGTAATCCTTGGAGATATTCCTAAAAAATAAATGTGATACAAATACCAAATGTTCTTGAAATGTGTGCCTCAACATGTACATAAACAGTATTCCGATTCCCAGTAGATTAAAAGGGAAATCAGTATTTTGCAACTACAAATTGTACCTTTTGTTATACAGTATCTTTCAAAAGTACTGGAACGGTCTAGTACTTTGAAAATGACTGATGTGGAAAACATTTTCTAGGTGGGAGTTACTGGTTGCGCTCGATCTATAAATAGCAATGGCAATATGGCCAAGTTTATCGTGTTCTAGATATTGTACGTAACTTCATTTTTTAAATGGAACTTCATTTTTATCGAAATTAATTCATTGTGATAAAGAAGGGATATTGGTTATTCTTGCTTTCTTTCGCGTGTGGGTTAGAAACTCAGTTTTAAATATTTCGGACGGCCCAACTAAGGGCATCTGACTTCAGTCATAGTCCATTGTTCCATTTCACTCTCTTTTGCTGTATGTTTCGGCGTGTGAAAAATGCCCCTCCGTTGTCCAGTAGAGATGCAACTTAAAGCAATGTTGGCTTAATGGCCTATACTCATGGTGTCGAGCGCGTAAAGCGGTAGCTATGAACTGAACTCTTTCAAACACAGTCAGAAATGTGGATTTCTTCGGGCCAGGGTACCCGATTCTTCCTCGGGAAGCAACAACGGTCACTGACCGATAGCCACGTATTCACCCAAAATGGCGAAAAAAGAGCCGCTACAAAATGCGTGTTCACTCGACCGAAGACGAAACGGAAATCCATATTGGTTATACTTCATTATTAAATGTCAAAGGTAGCATTGCCAAATGTATAATTTTTAGATACTTACAGCATTAGAACTTTCATTATGCTGAAAAAGAATTTAAAATTCAACGACAAATAGGTTGCATATTTCTGACAGAATCTCATTTTATCCACAAATCTACGAAAAAAAAACAAAATATTAATCCGCTCAGGTTAATTAGCTTATTTCCAAACCCATTTTGACTTTAAAATTACTTGACCAAAAACGGGATTTAATATGAGAGATTCATAGCTCCAATTGAAGACCTTGGGGCAACAGCGATGCAGGCCACACGATCAAACTTTTCAAAAAATTTACTTTTAAAATTGAATTCAAATCCTCAAAAAATCCAGGTATTTTAGGTGCGAAAAAAATTGTTCTGGATTATGATACAGTTTATATATAAAAATGTAATTTCAAAGAAAGTTTAACCCCAATAGATTAGGTTGGCTTGTACCCTTTTTTCCAAAAAAAAAACTGATAATGTTTATAGAAAATTAGGATATTATCACGAATAGTTTAGGAGGTTGTCGCGTTTTTAAAAGAATAACTTCTCAGAGAAGAGCCGCGTCACGATTAGTACAATGACGGGGTCTCAACGCTTCCCTTAATCTACCACTGTATGTTCTATTCGTGAAGACACGCCTTGCTTAGCGTGCCGGGGGGTAACTGAGGTAGGCCGGGGCGTTGGGTAAGAAGAGATGATAAAGTAGGCACGTTTGGTTTATAACAATAACAATATATTAACGATAAAACTTTAACAGCGATTATTGGTCAGAAAAGTGAGATTCTATTATACCCGATTACTAAGGTGCGCCTGTTTTCTCGAGTTGAGGTATTGTTTATAGGTCTTTGTTTACTGTCTTATAATTATAGTTTTTCTTAAGAGTTGTGTTTTATTTAAGAGCACTAAAATATTTCACTAAACTTTTTAACTGACTATTTAGACACTTGTCTTTCTCAGAACTCTGACAAACTTCTTGATTTGACTTTACTACGGTGGTTGTGAAACCCCTGGTCCTGGTCGTCAAATGACTAACCGGTGCCAGGTTTGGTATGGAATAAAGGAATAGAACCTAAAGCAGCTGTATAGCTAACTTTAAGAGCAGATAGAACTCGAAGGCAGCTGTATAGCTAACCTGGGAGCTGGCTATGGTGAGAACAAAGTCTGAAGAACTGAAGGTTCGGTAGCGTATTTATATTAAAAAAGTGATGATCAGTTCATGCTTAAAGTTGAAAATCGCTCCCGTTGATTGCTCGCGTTGTTTATAGTTTGCCTTTAGTGTTTATATAACAATCTTCAAGTTCAAACTTAGGACAGGGTGATATTTCTTTAGTAGCTTATGCATTTTAGTAGATTACAATATGTCTAAGAATAAGAAGAATACAGGAAAAACAAATAAAAAACATAAACATGACGATGAATGTTATTTGCATTAAATCAAACCAGTTTTCCCATGGATATAAAGGTTTTAATTAAAAATTATTAATTATGTAATTGTAATAAGTATACAGTTAGTAGTAGTAAGCATACAGTTATGTCGTTTTTAAATGTAAATACGTATATAATATTTAAATAGTTTCCTACCAAATGTTTAATAATTAACAACAAACTCGACCAACAGAATTAACAGCATCCTTCCCCGCTTGACCGTCTGTTGTTAATTATATAAATCCGAAAAACGGCAAATGTAACTAACAACCGAGCCGGATATGGAACTAATTGACTGACCCAAAATACCCAAATTTATTATCTTCAAGACACTTGTCCATGGGGAAGATATATCCCCCATTCCCATATCTCCACCCTCCCGTGGCCACGCCACTGATATCTGTGGAGGTTCGAGCATACCATTTTTAACCAAATTTTGCCAAAGGCATATAATGGACCAGTTCTTGTTTTGACCGCTACAGTTATCTGGAAAACATTTGAGTTTCACCCCCCAATTGTCTATGAAGGGTTCGTAAAGTATGCTCGAAATTTTATCATTGCCCCTTTTCGCTATATTTTCCGACCACACTCTTTCCAGTTCCGCAATCGTGTATTCCTAAATTCTAAATTATATACCCATGCCTTTCTCAAGTAAAAAAGCGGGAGCCAAACTAAGGTTAGATACAGGTGGGGCTTGCTGTAGTTCAGAAGATACTACGCAGATATCGTTAGAAATTCTTGCATTTTCCTTATTCTTGAAGCGCAGAAGCTCTTCTTATATGCAATTCTTTTTTTAGTGAAACTGCTTTTTTCGGCTCATCAAAAAGCTCTTCACCCGGAAGTTGAATCATAGAAGTTTAAATCCAACATTATATTTAATTGAAAAAACTCTTCTCTACATATCTTCAGATGCAGGTTCAATTCCTTTTTGTTCACACGGCGAAATGTAGTGGTCCTTGTAGAGTGGAGAAATACTTAGATCATGATCCAAATACACTTTTCCAGGGTTTTTTTGTCGGCTATAATGTGAAGAGTACTTGGGTGTTGAGTCAATGTGTTCTTTAATGGAGTCATACGTTCTTTGAGAAATACTATTTTTTCTATTATGATGAATTTCTCTTCTATCCGAAGACGGAGTTGAATTGCCACTAGCTATTTGCTTGGAGAATAGTTGCAGACTTTTTCTTGGCTTTTGTAAACCATGAACTGCAATGAATTTCTCTTTGCAAATTTTATCGTCAATTCCGTTAACTTTGAAAAAATAATGGATATTAAATTTCCTAAACATCCTTTTTGCACTTTTTCTTATACGTTCTCTTTTTGGGAACTGCTTTTATTAAAGAAGGCAAATAAATGTTTTGCCCATTATGGTTACCGAGATTCCAAAATGAATTAAATATATCATTTTCTTTTGCCTGCGTAATAGCTGACGGCATCGGTTTTTGCAAGTATATGGTTGTCCTATCTCTCGTGCTTCGACTTCCTTACCTCGTGAACTTTTGTAGGCATGTCCAAGATTTCTTTCCAGCCTTCTATTCAAATTTGTTTGTCTCCTTCTTGAAGGAATATTCTTCTCTGGGGTCGGTAATGGCAATGGCCCTCTTGAAGTTTAAAGAGTTTGGTTAACATCATATTAGTCAGAAATTAGATTTTCTTTATTACCGGTCGATAATGGTCGTCTAGAAGTGGAAGGAGTTTGGTTAACATCATATTCGTCAGGATTTGGATTTTCTGGGTTAACTGTCGAACATGGTTCGTTTCCCGAAACAACAGAAAAATACCTACCAATTTTTGTGTGCTAATAAGGGTACAAGCCACAATTTCTGGAAATACAAAATGTGTGAAATTTTGTATAGAAATTATTTTTTCAAAACACTAAACATGGAACATTATTTTTTATCTAAAAATTCATTCAAAGCTTGAAAATACAACAAAACAAAATTGCAAAATATGAGCCACACTTTTTTGGCTAGCCACAAAATTTTTACTTACGGCTTCACAGGCTTGAGATGATAAACTTCTTTCACTTTAAGTTTCCATGTCATCTTTATCTCTTAATCTATCGTCTGAAACGAAACCTGCACAGGAATCGTCACAAGAAAATTAAAAAAAAAACTCCGATTTACGTTTGACAGCGCGTTCTCTCCTGTCGGCCATGTTGCTTTTGCTGTGGCAGTGTGGCACAGTGGCTTACATCGTTGTTGAATCAAATATTCATGTAAACTTTATAGAATAAATAAAATTGCACGTTGCCATTGTGGCACCATCTTTGGGCGAATTAGCTTAAACTCAGATCTACTCTGCAAGATAGATTTCCTTCTTCAATTTAAAAATTTAACTAAGCTAAGTTAGTTCACAACATTTGTCAATTACCTGTCATTCTTAATCAATTTTTCTTAATATACGTTAAATTTAGGACTCTAATGTTGTAAGTACCTATCTAAACATGGTAAATTTGACAACATTGGCATTGGCATTTATGAATCAAATTTCGTTTCTAAATATATTCGGCCGTTTCGGTGCTTTTGAAAATATTAGGCCGTTCCGGTACTTTTGAAAGGCAGTGCATATAGGCGAAAGCAACTAAATCATCACTATTACTTTTTCGAATGTTTTTTTGTAAAATGTTTAATACAATTCAATAGTGCAGCTTTACGTAGGGGAAAGTGGGGTAACATGGCGATGTTAAGAGAAACGCTTCAATTAATAATGAAAATATTTATTTTAAGAAATGAAACTCAAAATGTGACACTACAAATATATTTGCTACAAGCTACAATATTTAGATAGGAAATATCACATAAAAATAAACCAGTTTTCTAAAAAAAAATAAAAACTAAATCTGACAATTTGGTCACCTTACCTTATACATTGGGTAAGATGACGAACGTGTTGGGGTAATATGACTTATATGCAAAAATCGCAATGCAACTCACGATCTTCAAAAGAGGAGCAGTCCTCGTGCCACCACGACAAACAAGGTTAACATTGGATTCAGTTTTCAATTGGAGGATCTGTATATAATTCGTTACAACATGGACAAATGTAGTGACTTTCATTAAGTGTTTCCTGATTAGTAGAATTAAGACCACTTGGTCCAGCCTTATCGTAGTTTCATTGTGTGGGTGTTGATTGATCTAAACCTTTTTGTCCAATTTTTTTGTCTATAACTTATTTTTCTTTCTCTCTCTAATTTTCTTTTAAACCCTTTTTCTACTTATTCATTTTATTTTATTTCCAAAGCTTCTTTTACAGGCGTGCTACTAATAACAGAGGCAGGAGATTTTTTCGAATAGTGGATTTTTTTCTGATGTTGGTATTGGCCTAATTTCTTTCAAAGCTATTTAGTTTTTTCCAAATAAATTTCGCTTAGGACTTGACTAGTTTATCTGCAGCTGAATTCTTAGCATTCATTAAATTAGGCGTGTTTTCTATGTTGGGGTTTGGAACCTTCGGCAACATGCACTAAAACGGAGTTTTATCCACAATACCGAAACACAATTATTGCACT
>MU182549.1:0-55795 GCA_016904865.1 Pissodes strobi | reverse complement strand
AGTGCAATAATTGTGTTTCGGTATTGTGGATAAAACTCCGTTTTAGTAGGCGTGTTTTGTTCTGGTGTCTGGTTCAGTCAGAGTACAAATAATATCGAGTAGATTCACTTAGCTAAAATCGTTTGATGTTTTTGGATCAAACGCAAAAGCCGCAGCACCGCAAAAAATTAGTTTTTACTCTACCTGCAGCAGCCAGCAGCCTGTGAGGGGAGATTCAAAAAGTATTAGCTGATGCAAAATTATTTCCTCGGTTATTATTTGATGCACGATATTTCAAAGGGCGATTAAGGTAATTTTTAATACGTGATTCAAATGAATAAAACTATGTAATAAAGTTATACAAAATAGTAACGTATACTAAATTCAAAAACATTATAAATATAGGTAATACCAATTAAAATAATTTATTTGACAGTTTGTAACTTGATTCATCTATTAAAACATGTATAAAGCAAAAGGTTCAAAGTACCTGAGAAATATTATGGGAATTTAAATATAAAAAGGACAAATTAAGCTAGTAAAGTAAATTTATAGATTCTTAAAAGTTTAAACACTTCATTACTCGCGCTACGAGTATTTCTCTCACATTTTCTGCGAAATCGTCAGTTTTTGGAGATGGCTTTGCGAACGGAGTTGTCCTCCACTACTCTAGCTGACTTATTTGGCGTCCTCTTTAACAAAGCCAATTAACCGGGTGCATTTCTCAAATGATTGGCTGCATTTGTGAGAATTTCTCTCATCGCGCTACATCTGCCGTAGTACTTTTAACATTGAAAATGTTTCTGTTTTGCTGTTATGGGGCATCAAATTGCAAAAAAGTGCATTGCCACATGATGTCATATGCGTGATGTACTACTATCCCAAACTAACCAAAAGTAATCAAAAGCTCCAAAAAGAACTAAATGTATCGGAACAGATTAAAAAAATTAAAGTAAGACTAACTCAAATTATCCGAACTTTTGCAGCTAACCAAAACTAACCAAATACATTAAAATTTGTTATAACGTATTGAATCCGGTTCAAATTACTAACATAAATTGGAACTAACTGAAACTAACCGAAAGTTGAGTGAACAACTAACCAAAAGCACCAAAAACGCCTAAACCGTATCGGGCAAATTACAAATATTAAAGTAAGTTAAAAGTAACTTAAATTAACCGAATTTTGGCGACTAACCAATACTAACCGAAAACATTAAATTTGATTGTAACGTATCGGAGTCGGTTCAAGTGACTAAAATGAATTAAAACTAACTGAACTTAAAGAAATGCCTTTTTAACATTATAATATTTTTTAACATAATTATAAAAAAAAATAAAAAAAGGTGCCGATATGAAGACCTAAAAAATTACCCTCCACTTGTTATCTACAAAATCTATTAATATATAACTAGCCATGACGTTGCGGTAGATAATAATTCTAACCTGTTCCGAATTGTTTTAGCCCGTTCTTTCGCTTTTGCTTACTTTGAGTTAGTTTTGTTTAGCCGTTTAATTAACTTTCGGTTAGTCTCAGTTAGATCTTATTTATTTTAGTCATTTGAACCGACTCCGATACGTTATAATCAAATTTAGTGTTTTTCGTTACTTTTGGTTAGTCGCCAAAGGTCTGCTCGTCTTTGTTAGTTTTAACTTACTCTAATTTTTGTAACCTATTCCGATACGTTTTAGTGCTTTTGGTTACTTTTGATTAGTTTTGGTTTGTCATTCAATCAGATTTCTGTTAGTTTTAGTTGGTTTTTATATATTTTAGAATTTGAACCGGTTCAAATACGTTACGAGTATAATTAATTTTAATGTTTTTGGTTAATTTTAGTTAGTCGCCGAAATTCGGCTAATTTAAGTGAGTTTCAACTTACTTTAATATTTTTAATCTATTTTGATTTATGTTTTCGCTTTTCTGGTTACTTTTGGTTAGCTTTGTTGTTCAATCAACTTTCGGTTAATTTCAGTTAGTTTAAATTTATTATAATCATTTGAACCAGTCAATACGTTATTACCAATTTTACTGTTTTTGGTTAGTTAAGGTTAGTCGCCAAAATTCGGTTAATTTGGGTTAATTTTATCTTACTCCAATATTTTTAATCTATTACGATACGTTTTAGCCGGTTTCGGTGCTTGTAGTTTCTTTTGGCTAGTCATTCAATCAGCTTTCGGTTACTTTCAGTTAGCTCCAATTTATTTTACTCATTTGAAGCGGTTCCGATACATTATAATCAATTTAAATGTTTTTGGTAAAATTATGTCAGTCGCCAAAATTAGGTTAATTTGGGTTAGTTTCAACTAACTTTAATATTTTTAATCTGTTCCGATAGGTTTAAGCCCCTAGTGCTTTTGGTTACTTTGGCTAGTTTTGATTAGTCGTGCAATCAACTTTTTGTTAATTACAGTTAGTTTCAATTTATATTAGTAATTTGAACCGATTCCGTACTTTATAACCAATTTTAATGTTTTTGGTTAGTCGCCTAAATACGGTTACTTTGGGTTAGTTTCAACTTACTTTAATATTTTTGATCTGTTCCGATACGTTTTAGCCCTTTTTGGTGCTTTTAGTTACTTTTGGTTAGTTTTTCAGTCAACTTTCGATTACTTTCAGTTAGTTCCAATTTATTTTAGTCATTTGAATCGGTTCCGATACGTTATAATCAAATTTAATGTTTTTGGTTAGTCGTTAAAATTCCGTTCGTTTTGGTTAGTTTTAACTTAATTTAATTTTCGTAACCGGTACCGGTACGTTTAAGCCTGTATTGGTTACTTTTGGCGAGTTTTGGTTAGTCATTCAATCAACTTTCGGTGAGTTTCAGTTAATTCCAATTTATTTTAGTCATTTTAATCGATTCCGATACCATATAAATCAAATTTAACTTTAAGTAAATAAACTAACACGATCTCACACGCGTATGATGTCATGTGTCAAATGTAGCATGCACTTTTTCACGATTTGAGGCCCTATACCTACTAGGATAATAGAAACATTTTCAATGTTAAAATATAAGAGTTGCTTTAAAAACACAAAAGGTCATGTGAAAAATTCGCAATTATTAAAACATAAACGGATTTTTGCTCACGCTAGTAGTGACGGGCATTTAATTTTTACCGTACTTGTTTTCTTTTCTCACTATTGTCTTTATCCATATTTAGGTAAATAACAAAATTTGTAATAAAGGCATATTTGTTAAACCGATTATACGTGTAATTGAAAAACTGCATATTATTAAAAAATTATTATAAATCTTAACTGGTAGGGTCTTTGGGGCATCTAAAAAATCCGTCACCCACTTTTGTAATACAATAATTATCCGCACAACAATATCTCGCCATAGTAACGATCTTAATAATTATTTAATTCAACGCGACCCAACAGTACAGAATATCAAGGCGTTTGCACACTGACCGTAAATTCTCCCTCGTATTGTAGCCACAACTGGCCGCGAACGAGATTGATCCGGATTCGCTTTGAAGGTAAAAACTGTCGGCGAAATTGGAAATTTGTCTCCAGTGAACCTACCGTATATACTTATTTATACCGTGGTTCAGTATGATTTTTTGCAAGGATAGATAAAGGAACGCAATCATCAGAATCTGATTGCGAGTCAATGTTTTAAGGATAGTTTATAGAATTCCTATTTCTTGGGGTAATTGATGCAGCGTTCTCTCAATGCAGTCTGCTGGAGTGTAACGGTATTTTTAAAGTGACCTACATGCTATGGACATTGTTCCCCCATGAGTTGTTTTCTTCGATATCACCTCAGCGTTGTCTCAGGAATTTTATACTCAATAGCCGCCGCATTACAAGATAAAGTACCTTGTTCCAGAGCTTGTAGCGCTAATCCTCATACGGTCGGTCTTTCGTTTGTAATTGCTGAGCATTCGGTAATAAAAACAATAATATTTTAATAGTTTTTCATGCAAAGAGGTATGAGATAATATTTATTGGACCAGATGATGAATCGTCGCCTTACCTCCGTCATCTTGCTCCTGATGCACTAATAGCTTTATTTTATTATTTCTAAATTAAAACAAAAATATCGATATATCCAAGTAGTGGTTATTTACGCCTAAAACCAGTATATCATTTGTGAAAATAATGAAAATCGTACTTACTCATTAACAGGCAAAATCACTATGTTCTCTAACCTAAATATTATAGCGACCGTTGTGAAAATCAATCCTACCACGTGTACGTCAAACTACAAACTGCTGCGACAAATGGCTACTCCTCCTTAATAACTTGGAGCTAGCCGCAGCACGGCAACTAATGAGGCCAATGAAACGTTGACTATTATTTCACTTCACGCATGGCCCTCCGCTCGTTTCGCTCGCTACGGGGGCGCAACCAACAACCAAAACTAACCCAAAGCATGCCCAAAATGAAGAAAAAAAACTTTTTACAAACATGACCTTAAAAAAATAAACACCAACGGGAATTGAACCCGGGCCGCCGTATCACAGCCCCAGCATCTGACCACTGGACCACCAGAACACTTGAAAACAATTCGTTGCACCGCAAAGACATGGGTAAACTGAGGGCTCAATGATTGTTCTGCTGCGGCTAGCGCCGTAAGTCTCCTTAATACTACTTTCCACGCCTAAGATGTTGCCAAATGTACAAATTAAAATAATAATTTTTAATGTAAAATTTCGTTATCTTAATCTTACCTCATATTTCCCTACTTTCTATACTTGTTTTATGCATCTATCAAGTTGGTAAAAAGTGCCGGAACGATTGAATGTCACTGAAACCGGCAATGCTAAATGCTATATTGACAAAATTGGTTACAAATGGATCTGTGCTCAAATCTATGGCAAAACAACATCTTCCGGAAAAGATCGAAACTGTCCTTTCATTTCAAAACTGAACAATCTCCTTTAAGTAGATATGATATAGATAAATATGCTGAATTGAAAAATAGATCGGCAAAGTTGCCAGATTTCCCTGTTTCTCTACAAACATCGTGAGATTTCTGAAATAATTTTACTGCAAGCAATTGCTGATGACCAAGTTGGTATGGTATGGTAGGTAGAGCGGTCGCTCGGCAAGATTTGCCCTTCAACACGTCGACCACAATTGATCTTTTGAGTATACTCTTCTATTCTACACGAAAATTCCTATCTCTTTCGAGAACCTCAGCATATTTCGAGGGTTCAGCTTTTGTAGATCTCCAGGTATCACAAGGGCATTTTCGAGATGCCTCAACCTTTGGCGAGTCAGTGCCTGATGACATCCACAGAGTAAGTGCACTGACGTTTCAGCCATCGTTTGGCAGAATCTGTATTGTTCGTCAGTGGCTTTCCCAATTTTCTTGAGGTGGTACGGTACCTCCAGGGGCCATGTCCAGTGAGAAGGACCAGTTTTATCTAATTTTTTGTGGATTGAGAAGCTTTTTTGTGTAGTTAGGCGAAAGAGAGATGAGTCTTTTGACCAAGTTAATAAACCCTCAAACAAATCTCTATTCTTGGATCTTTCCTAATCCATTGGAACTCTTTTCCGAATTGGCCATTTATTGGTTTGGCATTTGTTTTTGGCAAATTCTTCGAGCAAAGAACCTACGTTTCCTTTTTCATTATGCATTTATCCATAATAAACACTTGTAAAAATAATGTTTTGTATTTAAAAATGTAAATAACTTGCCTAGGCACTATTTGATCTGCAATAAACAAAAAGTTGGTATTGTGTTAAAGTATGAGTCTCTCTGTGAATAAGTTTTTTTTTTATTTTCCCGAATCTTGAAAGAAAAATTGCAAATAATGGATTTGACTCAACTGACTATTACTACAGTACGCTCCAAGTGAACTTAACAAGATAATAAATGGACGAAAAAGACATTTATCTAAAAATTTTTGCTGATTAAAAAAATGTACATTGCCAGAAGAAACTTTAATTTTTATATATAATTTCCATTGCCCTATATTAGCTACTCTCAGAAGAAGAAAAAAGAGGCGCCATAATCGAAACTAAAAGTGAAATAGTCCGTAGCAAAGAAGAGCAATCTCCTAAAGCCAAAACGGCGAAGAGGGGACTAATACAAATAGGGGACAATAAGCGTCATTACGGAGGAGAAGGACTACGCCCACCAGAATACGGTGGTGAGTATAAAAATGTAGTATTAGCTTAAAATACCATTATATAGCATATTCGCCCAGTTTTTTAAATCTTTATGTCCATATTTTTTTTGTGTTACAAAATCACACGTTTCTCTGCATGCATGCATTATGACATCCTACTGACATGAGTAAATAAAGGAACGTACACTTTTCTAAGAAATCATTTTCATTTTCTGAATCCCCTACTATACCTGCAGTGCAACATAAATTACACGGTTAGTAATTGGTGGCAATTAACTAAGTACCGAGTTAAGACATTATTTTCATACTTTCCCCTCATTTATTTCACATTAGTCGTACTTATCAGCTCATATCTCAAATACAATAAGATGATAAATGACGGAACTATTATGTCGTAAGGCTCAAATCTTACACGGTATAATAGCATATAAATGCAGATTTTGCCATTTTATGAACTCGATTTATTATAGTGTGTTCATCAATATCTCCAAACCAAAATCTATAAATGGTTGGTTTAAATGGCAATTTTTCTATCGAGTTAAAATTTTGCAGACTATGAACCAGGGAGCTATGGTGGAACTGGAGGAGGATATCCGCATACAGGAATAGGGCATTCTGGAGATTATGGTAAGCTTATTGTTGCAAATCATCTTAAAAGGTTTACATTTTCGGTCTAGTCATATGCGTTCCTCTAACGTATCGCAGCATTGGCACACTTCTTCTGGCAAATTTGGCCTCTGGCTCTTGTGTTGCTCAAATATTACACGTGTAAGTGGGTCAATGTCCGATGATATATGAGCTTGCCTATATACATTAATCTACTTCACAGTAGTGAGTAGATTAAGCCAACGCCGCGGCCGTTCCAATTGGTTCGCTAGTTAGCTTTGAAATGGAGCCACAGCCAGAGTTTGCCAGCCCAGCATAAGAAGAGATAGGAAAAAATAATCCAGTCATTAATGACGTTTTGAGGTTTGTGCATTGTTTCAAGATGTACTTATAGTGTTTTCCGTTAGCGGTTAAAAGAACTGAAGAAATATATTTAAAAAGCAAACATGGTATATGTTGTAACAGTTCGATTAATAAGATACCAACGTGCGTGAACAGATTTCATAAAACATTAGGAGTTTTTAATTAAAGAAAGTAAATATGAAATGTCGGTTAGTTTGGGTTCGAATAACTAGAGTAATAAAGCATATCAGGCAAACCCAGGGGACAGTATTTCGCCATAGCTATGTCTTTAGTTCGCATTTTATTTTCTGTTTAACATTACTATATATCTATGATAAAAACTTAACTTCTTACAGATCGACGTCCTCCGTACTATGAGCCAGATGATGGATACCATTTCAGTGGTGGCGGTGGTGGTTTTACAGGAGGTCGGCCAAGTGGCTATGGACCCAGTTACGGACCCAGCTACGGTCCTCCTCATGAACCCAATTATCACGGAGAATATGAAGAAGAGCATCACTATCACGATCATAGTGGCGGTGGAGGTGAACAGGGAATTGGCGGTTTCAAGGTAAACGTTATTTGAGATAGTGTATTTAGGTACTTAATATAAAAATGTCTCAAACTGGTTCAGGGTTAATTAAAATATTGTCATTAGTATAAGTATCTTCAAAATTAATCTAGATTATCGGTTCAAATATTATTTCACGCGGTATAAACCTAACGCTAGTAGGTCGAATAGAGATGCATTGTACCTGTAAGTGGGACAACATTTCCGACGACGAATATAATGATCGCAATGGCATCGTTTATCAGTTAACCGTATCTGATAAAATTTTAACATACACGGGGTGCACGTATCATACACATTCAGGGAGCACATCCAGTCCACCAGTAAGCCGAGTCAAAGGATGCAAATGAAAATTATTTAATTATTTTAATTAATTAGTTGAGCGCCACTTTGTAATAAATTTCTAGCTCAGTCGCCAATATGTAAGGATAAAGCGAAAATTAATTTATTTAGTTTATTTAAATATGAGATTCATTGTCACTGAGGGTGTTAGTTGTCTCTTTCACTAACTATATTTTTTTATGATATTGTGGGCGCCAGAGCTCCTTGACACAATGTAAATAAAAAATGAATATTAAGATATCAAGAATTATAAAGATAAGAACATTAAAAATTAATTCGCGTCTTAAAGAACTCAATCGATCCTACAATAAATCAAACAAAATATTTCTAAAAACAATATATATTAATTTAACAACTAATTTACAAGATGATGAGGTTTAAAAAATATATTAAAATCTATATAATCAGATGTAAATACAACTTATGAAGTTTTGCTTGGAATAAATTAACTAGCAATGTAAATGAGAATCAATGTAAACGATCAAAAAATTTAATTGTAACAAGTAGCTGGTCTAAGCAAACGATCTCTCTTCTGAGAAATATTACCTTTCTTCATTCGGTTATCTGTAACCATGCGATAACTTCGTTCAGCTATTTGTAACCATGCGATCGGTTAGGATCTCCACTGGAAACCTCTTCTGCCTGTACCTAAGCTCACCCGCTATAGGCGTATCCAGGTCTTACAGATAATCCTAGTGGGGACTCCTACTTGTTTGCACGGCAAAGCTGTAGATGGTGTCTTCGTCTCGAATATACATAGAAAAAAAATATAAAGGTCTTAGACCAACTAATACTGCTTATTAACATTAACTAATTATTCAGGGAAGTATTCTGTGGACCTCAGTTGGACTATTATACAGGAGGTATTAACAATGACAATTTGGAAATTTACTGGTTACAGCAGGTATAAACAGAACTTAAATTACAATTTTAAGTTGAGCCAAAATTATAGACAACTATGGTTAAGCAACCGTAAATAATTACTGTTACTCAAGATACTTCCTTTCTTTACTTTAAGATATGAAATCCAAAAGAATTTATAATTAACATTTAAGGTTCAAAAGAAAATTATGATTCAAATTTAAGATTCAAAAGAAAATTATGAAACTTGTCCAAACAGTGGCTCTCGGCAACTTCCAATAGAAGATAACTAGATTTTTATGATAAATAAGAAAATCGAGGTATAACCTCTCTATAAATGAGCCTTATTATAACTCAAAATAAGTAATTTCTATTACTTTTTTTATATGGCCCTTGGCACATAAACGATAATTCAAAAAATAGAAAAAACAACCTCTCTTTAAACGAGTCTTATGACTCCAGATAAGTAATTTCTATTACTTAATCTATAAATATGGCCCTTGGCACATAAACAATAATTGAACGTAAATTACGTCTCAATTAATCAAAGATATAGATAAGATAATCACTATCTCTCCTTGAGATAGAAACTTAGATAAACGGTAAAGAAAAAAAAACAGGTAAATTTACACACATGTACAGGGTGGCTCGAATTCGTGTCTATGTATGGGGAACTCGAAAACCGTAAGAGATACAGTGTCGATCAAATTAATCTATCCAATGATGTTATCCAGTTTGAAATCAGACGTTTCGTCTTCAAGGGATCATCATCAACTTTCTTTTTTTAAATACGAATTTTAATTTTTTTTATCGTTTTTCAGATGGTATTGGCGTTATTAATATGAGTATGTGTTTTTATTTTTTTTTTAATTTCTTTTTTTTTTATTTTTATTATTTTTTTTTTAAATTTATATATTTTGCTTTGGCATAATTTTAAATAATTTAAGGTAGGTACTTTTGAAATTTTTATATTCTTTAAAAACATTATCTTTTTTTGTATTAAGTGGAAAATTGGAGCCCGTATTAAAAATAAAAAATAGTAAAATTATTTTTTACGAGAATATGGCTATGAACTATTACTCAAACAAGTTGCTTAGTGCAAAGATAAAATATTTCAACTTTTAACCAATTAATTTTTTTTTTAATAGAGAACATAAACAATTTATATTCATACTGCGTGATACTATAGGTACTTTGATGGAAAAACAAACACACCTATTGAAATTTTGCATATAAATAATAAAAAAAATAATAATTTATAGGCAAAATTCCAATAGGTGTGTTTTTCCATCAAAGTATGTACCTATAGTATCACGTAGTATGATTATAAATTGTTCATGTTCTCTATTAAATAAATTTTTTAATTGGTTAAAAGTTGAAAATATTTTATCTTTGCACTAAGCAACTTGTTTGAGTAATAGTTCATGGCCATATTCTCGTAAAAAATAATTTAACGGGCTCCAATTTTCCACTTAAAACAAAATAAAATATTTGTATGGAATATAAAAATTTCAAAAGTACCTATCTTAAATTATTATTATTAAAAATTACGCCAAAGCAAAATATTTAATTTAAAAAAAAATTAAAATTAAAAAAAAAATAAAAACATATACTCATATTAACAACGCCAATACCATCTGAAAAACGATAAAAAAAAATTAAGTTCGTATTTAAAAAAAGAAAGTTGATGATGATCCCTTGAAGACGAAACGTCGGATTTCAAACTGGATACCATCATTGGATAGAGCGGAGAAAGTGGCAGTGCAAAAGTGCAATTCAATTTGAGATACGTTTTTAAATAAGCCCAGGAAAAAAATAAAACGATTTTTCAAGATTTCGGTTTTTTCCGGATATCTCCGAAAATACTCGGAATTTTGAAACTTTCTAAACGGCATATTGTTAGGCACCTAAATGCGCAATTTTGCCTTAATTTTGTATCTGTTACGGTTTTCGAGTTCTCCATACTTAGACACGAAAACGAGCCCCCTGTACATAAACCTCTCATATATGTAAATTAATATCGGTACATCATTGATAAAGCGTGAGACGGTAAGTGATAATAATTATATGCTTCGCTTGATGTTACTAATAAACTGATATATTAATGAAATAAGCCTGAAAAAAAACTATGATCAACAATACTACAAAAGAAAATCCAGCGAAATTCTACTCAAATTCAATTAACTACCTTTTACAGGAAAATATAAAATTCGCTCTGAGAATCGCCCAGGTAATACTGTTCAATTTAAATGAAAATATGTAAAATCATATGTATGACCACTAAACGATGAAATAATTACGTTCTCTATATATTTGGATTAAACCATTATCAAATTACACGAATTTGACCAATAAGATACGCAATTATCCACCGAAAAAAACGGTATTCAAACCTAAAGGTCACCATAAAAAATTAAGATTGTTGAAATCGTCAATCACTCGAAAGTGCAATATAAAAATGCTAAATTCTCGCTTTAGCCAAATATAATTAAGTGAATTGGAAACAATTATTACTTATATATTTCAAAAACGAAAAGATTATTAAAAATTATGCAGGATGAAATAAATATTTTGAGATCAGAAAATTAATCACTTACCGCGTCAGACGCTCTCACCAAGATGACACACTTCGTTTCAAAATTTTTGTACGTTCTACCTATTTTGGTTTCCAACGCTCTCATTGGCCAATTTAAACCTGTGACAACCGCTATCGGAAACCCGGCGTCATACTAAGGAAACATTCAACATACGCTAAATGTAGCAATCTATTGTAGATTACATGCTAATTTTACAGGTATTGAACAACGCACTACGTCCTTCATTACCAACTATACGAGAAAAGCCCGTTTCCGAACAGATGGCATCACTTGACAAAAACATCTGTAATTACACGAATTCACGAATTATGTATAAAAATCAGCGTACCTGTTCTCCTTAAGTAGTTAACTGTGCGAAATATATCCATTCACAGATAGGTGTCACTGCCGATCAATATACTGAACATTGAAAACCATTGATAAATAGATATACTTTAGTGGAGCGGAATAGATTGATATATGATAACTTATATTTCGTTACAGCACGTACCTGGTTCGCCAGTAAGCCGAGCCTTTACGCGTAGATGTCTATAATACACGCAATAATAATAAAACAGTCTCATATGCTCTTCAAGTTAAAGTTTCAATCAAAACCCTTTAGCACTAGTCTTACAAGTACAGTCTTGTCCCAATACTTGGGACAATTTTCAACTTCAAGAACATTTATCTTTAACGGTTACTAAACAAAAATAATGTATGTATCCAAGCTGAGTGAGGTTGTGTAATTTCAATTCCACCGATGATTGGTTTAAAAGAATCACAACTGGAAGCAGAAAGATATATAATATTGTTTGTGGCTTGGGGTCCAAACTCGGGACGTTTATTATTTTGTTATGTTTGAATCATTTTGGAAAACAGAAATTTACATGGGACTTAATTCTTCTTCCTTTTTCATACATTTTGGCAGATATTTAAACTTGCATAAAATGCATCCTTTTTAACGCCGCCTGAATGCTGCGGCGCCTAAACCCCTGAGCTCGGTTTAGATTGGGATTTCCTTAAGAGGGCAATAAAGTAATAAAGTACATGAAGTAATAAACTATTCTTCTATTGAGATATTGCATTAGTCCGTGCGTTTTTTGGCCGGTTGTTTTAAGTGGAATTTTTTTGCCTACACCTTATACCTTCTATAATTTATTTATTTGTTTACATTTGTTACAGTTTACCAGTATTATTGACACAGTTTATTCAATAGAATATTTTGACTCTGTTATTGAGGTTGTCATTTGTCGTAGCCGCAGTTATGTATTGTTCGCCCAAACAAAGTGAAAGTGAAAACGAAAGTGGTGATGATTATGGCGAAAATACGATGTATGTCGTGGATTAAGCCTTATCCAGAACTTGTTTTGGCGTATTTTTTTGCATATATCCTGCATAAATTTAAAAAAAAAATGTGCATATAATATATGCGCATATTCTTAAGGTTTTTGGTTGCATATAATTCGGTCTTTAATAATTACTATTTTACAGCAATCAACAATACAATAAGATTATATAGAGATATAAAAATCGCTAAAGTTGACAACACTGCATGGGGAATTCGAAATTGTTAGGTAGAATTTCCTTTAATTTGTGTGCTTAACAGATCTCTATTTTCAGGCGTTGACGCTTAAAAAGCTACTTCTTCCCTTGGCTGGACTAGCCATCCTGGGCGTGGCGGCAGCAGCCTCTCAACACCCCTATCTACTCCAGCTTGGAACTATTAATGGCAGAAGGAAACGATCCTTGCCACCATCTGATGTATACCCACCTAATCCCATTGTTAAACCTCTAAAATTTGACTAGCTCTTCTTATTGTATATTTATTACAAACTTTTTAAATTTTATTTATTAAATGGATTTGTATTTCGAGGTATTGTTAAATATAATTTTGTATTATCGTTTCTTATTCTAAGACATCTAGTAATTTCTTTTCTTTTAGAGTTAACGAATATATAAAAGGTAATAAAAAAATGCAAATTGACGCTTACGATAGTAGAGAATGTGCTAGGATAAAACTACTAGTTTTTCACTCGAAACCAAAAATTGACCAATTTTTAAGATTTTAGACCAGTCTGGCCACAAGTAAAATATTAATAATTATCCCCATCTGCACAAGGTTAGCAGCACGACCAGAACGACAGCTTATTATTTGTCCAAAAATAATATGTACGGAACAAAGTCTTGTATAATTGTAAATTAATGTAAATTATTATCACAAATTATAATAACAATTTTAGCAACAAAATCATAAACTGGTTTTGACAATGTGAGCACCGTCGAAATCTGATGAAGTGTTTTGGACTACAGTACTAGACCTTCAAAATGATCAACGCGTTAATAAAATGGTGCCCAGTCGTCATTTTGGGATTTTCAGCTGTACTTTTTGTCATAAAGTAGTATTTTATTCCTTAGTTAAGGCCTTCGAATCTTCTAATGCTATATCAAGTGGTTCAGGAATGAACAAGAGGGGGGGGGGCTATAGACACGCAATGTATATTTAAATACCTACTTATCTATAATATGCATTACCTATAATAAAGCGTGATTTAAATCAAGGGAACGTTGTCTTACAAGATATCTATTTTGATCTCAGATCATGTGAAACTCAGTTAATACAGTCGATATTTTTTGAGGTTATATAATGGAATTTATATGTTATTTTTTCAAATTTTGTATATAAGATTTTATGTAAAATTTGTATAGTTTTTGTAAAATGAAAATAGTTCATTTATTGCCTTACATTAGCCAAAGATCTACCGTTTCATAAAATACTGTTGTTCAATGTTTGTGCTAAATTGCATTTAATATACGTAATAAAAAAATGTTTGTGTTTTATTTTAAAACGTCTTAATAATATTCAGACTTGATTATATTACAGTGATTATTTTTAGATAAATTGAAATAAAGTGCAAATCAATAAAAAGTTAAGTATGGTGGTAGAGGGGACCATCATGCCTGAACCTCTCCAGGATATAAAATAGACTGTGATTGGACTTCTGCAACATAAGAGGCATCCACACAGATATTAACTCAAGTAAGCCTCATATTTTAGCTCTATAGCTCTACTCAGCTGGTTGACGAACCTACCAGGATCCCTGAGCGTCAAAAAAACTTTGGGAGGGCAAGAGGGTATATGACGAGCAGATCAAGAACAAACTTCTCAACTGTCTTAACGGATCAAGATCCTTTTGGTCAGTTGCCAAAACTGTCAATCAGGGTTTCTCAAAGACGTCAATCCCACCACTGACCAAAGATGTCAATAGCGGAAACGGCCAAAGAAAAAGCGAACATTATTTTCGAAATATTTGCATTAAATTCTACCTTGGATCATCAAAGAAGCAGTCCTGAGAGTGAATTCCTCAATGTCAGGTCTGGTATTTCGCCAACGCAAAGTGAAACGAGTACTCAAAAGCCTAGACACTAACAAGGCCACAGGACCGGATGGCGTTCCAGCAATAGTGCTTAAGAAATTTGCTGCTGAACTAACAGCTCCACTATGCAGGCTTTTCTCCCGATCATACAGAACTGCATGCTTTCCTTCCAGCTGGAAATACGCTCGAGTGCAACCAATCTCGAAGAACGGTAAAAAAAACGATTCCAAATAACTACCGTCCAATTGCCTTAATTCCCATCATGTCCAAAGTCATGGAGAAACTGATCAACGGACAGCTCTTAAAATATCTCGAATCGGCAGGCATCATAAGCGATCGCCAGTATGGCTTCCGTAAGCACAGCTCAATGGGAGATCTCCTGACTTACGTGACCTACCTGTGGTCCAAAGCCATCGAGAGCTACGGCGAATCTCGTGCAGTGGCTTTCGACATATCCAAAGCATTTGATAGGGTGTGGCATGACGGATTGTTAAGCAAACTGCCAGCATATCGACTCCCGCCAACTCTGCCTCTATGGCTTTCTAATTTCTTAAGGGATCGAAGCATCCGAGTTGATATTGATGGATATCTCTCGGAGTAATTTAAAATCAATGCCGGAGTTCCTCAAGACTGTATATTATCTTCCACACTGTTCCTCCTCTATATCGACGATCTCTTAGACAGGACAAACATTTCTATTTACAGCGTTGCAGCCGACAGCACTCTTATATCCTCATTCATATCGAATACTCCAATGACCGCTGCTCGTTCCCAACGCGAGCGAGAAAATCAGACTGCTAACATCAATGAGGATATGAACGCCATCGTGGAATGGGGTGAGGAAAATAAGGTCAGTTTAACGCAGGAAAGACTCAAGCAGCTGTTTTCGCAAAAAAGCAAGCACCGCAGCACCTGACTTATCAATGGCACAAACACTGACTGGCCTCATCCATACGCTTGCTGGGCATCAACGTAGAAAACAACAAGTCTTGGCGTAACCACGTCATCAAAATCGCCAAGGCAGCAGCACAAAAGCTAGGAGCACTCTATAGGTTGTATACACTTCATCAGCTCTTATTGCTCTATAAGGCCCAGATAAGATCATTTCTGGAATACTGTTCCCATGTGTGGAGCTCGGAACCCAAACACTTGCTCGAGATATTGGACTCCATACAGAGGAAAGCAGTCCGTCTTGTGGATGACTCAGAGTTGACTAAAGACCTTGATAGCCTAGAACATCAAAGAAAAGTGGCGGACCTATCGCTTTATTCTCGATACTACTACGGAAGGTGTTCGAACGAGCTGGCACTTATGATTCCACCCAGAGTTGTGCCAAACAGAAACACCCGTCAGACACAAGCTGCTCATCAACATACTATTCAGTTGCGAATACCTAGGACGTCCCTGTTGTGGGACTCTTTTCTCTGGAGGACTGCCTCGCTCTGGAATGGACTTCCGAGTAACGTTTTTCCCGAAAACTACAACCTACACCGTCCAACGTCGACCATCTTCTCCGCTACACGCACCGCTCGTTGAGTGGCATAGGATTTTCCTTTTGTGCGTGTGCCGAACATAAAAAAGTGGACTCGAGAAGTGTGAAGTGTGCATGATCATGTCCTAAGTAGTTTAGGAATTAATTACTCACGTTATATAATAACAGATAATTAGTGACAATTATATATCGTGTTTTGCGTCCTGAAATTGGTTAGACTTAATTAATATTTTTTTTTTTTATTATTTACTATATTTACTAAGCTGAATTTTGGGCGATTCAGACTTGGTTCTTCTTACTTGTCATTTTTAGTTAATACGTACATTATTAATGTTTATCTATCTAAGTTACCGACTTTATTGTTTATACGTTTAGGTATACTGGATTAGATTTCAGGAGTTTCGTTTCTTAATAACATATTGTAATCACTATATTACTAGCTAATATAACGTTCGAGTGGACTCGAGAAGTGTGGGCAGCACATGATCATGTCCTGGGTAGTTTAGGAACTAATTACTTATGTTATTTTATAACAGATAATTATTGGTAATTATATTTCGGTTTTAATTAGTCAGTTCTCGGTTAGCTGACGTAGTAGATATATTAATTATTTCGTATAACAGTTGGCTAACATTTTCTTTAACTTTAATTAAGTAGCTACTTAAATTTATTTTCTTTTGTAACTTTACGTTTTAATGACCAATGTTTTGTTATATGTCAGTGTTAGACTCTTATTTTACCTCGGGTATTACGTACTTCAAGTAAGGTATATTATTTCAAGTAGTATTTACCACAAGTAATTCAAGTATTCACCACCTCTTTTTAGATTTAGCCGCTGCCATCGCTATATACTTTTTGTAAGTCGCACGGAGTACCGTGGGTAACACAATCTAATTAACTTTCTTTTATTTTTGATTCACTTGGAGTCAAGTACTAACAAGTGTAACAAGTAACAAACATTCCAACTTATGGAAATAAACCGATTTTCTGTTTCATTCATTATCTTTTACTACTAGCATAGTATAAATATACTATGCTACTAGTGTCCCAAAAGGGGAGTACGCAGTATAATAATTTTAATGATTTGAGCTCAATAATTGAGTCCCTTTGATTTACTTTTGTCTTAGATTGATTTAACTTTTGGTTTTATTGTTTATATTTTTATTAGTAAATTTATGTCGTCCATCTCTGATTTTATTGTTCATATTTTATTTTGTTGCGAAGCCTAAGCCGAAACGAGGGATTTTCTAACTTGTGACTTCTACAAGTTGGTAACCCCTACTTCTCGGCATTTGAGCTAGGTTCTAATTTGCACGCTTCGAAGACGGCTTATTCTAGCCTATACATCTTTAATCTTAAATTTCGTTAACTTAACTTTATTCATTCTCTGCTTCTTTTAATCTGAGGTGGAAATAATTGAATAAATTAGAAGATAAAGAGCATGGTAATGCATAAACCACTTAAATTTTAGCATCCCATATATTTATTAAAATTAAAAATGTATTTATTTATTTTCTTAAGCTGATTTTGGAATAAGGATAATAAAATATACTGAACAATGACATTTGAGTAAGTTTGCTAACTTTTGAACCCATGTAACCTGCAACTAAATTGTTTCTTGCTTTAGGGAGTTTGCCATTCAAAAGTTTTTCCAAATATGTTTTGTTATACAGATAAACTTCTTTTACCCTTTTTCGCGAATTTTACCTCTCATGCTTAAATTTAGGTGGATTTATTTTTATATACAATTATCATTGAATTTGCTAATAATAATCATTTTATGTAACGAAATGTGGGGATTAGAAAAAAAGTCGCATATTCTCATATACTCACTATTCTCGAAATTTAAAACAGCTTCGCGCATTCTGGTAGTGATGGATGATTGATTAAGTAGTCAATAAAATTGAACGAAAGGAATATTTGAAGTAGTGTTGTAGCATTGCGTCGGCCCAAGTTTGAGCAAACGTAAAAATATAGGGCTAACTCGCTCGAGGTCTCACCTAACTTCCTGACGACTATTCATCTTTTATATATTATACATACTTATAACAAAAGCATATTTTCGGTGAAAAGCAAACAAACGCGTAAAGCACTTAGTCCAACTAACATGGCATGAAATCAAATCAGGAAGCAATTATAAAACATTAAAGACTCTCATCCTAATGGTGTCATTTATTCATTTTCAGTGTAATTTGTGTAGTGCTAAGTATGTTATAACAGCTGATACTGCAAAATGAATTACCTAATAAGCCTAATCTTGATTTTGGTAGTCCCAGTTTGCGCCTTTAGTCCGTTGGGACGACATGCCTGTCTGATAACGGAATTTGAAAATGTAGTAAATGCCACTCAAAATTGCTCAAATATCATCATTAGTGGTCTGTTTGTCCCTGCCAGGCAAACATTGCTATTGGATCTACAGGAAGGAACTACAGTCACCTTTAGAGGAAATATTACCTTTGGATATATCAACTGGGTTGGTCCCTTGGTAAGGGTTTATGGAAGTAGAGTAACAGTGCAGGGAGAAGAAGGTATATTTAATAGGTTATTCGTATAATATTGCACTCTTTCCAACAAAATTTGTTAAAAATTGCTTTATTTTAAATCAACTGTATTATTTCGAATTCATCTTTCAAATCCAAATCAACTGAAATTTTCCCAAAATCCAAATCTACATGCATCCCAGCCTCCAAGGTAATTAGTACTATTTATAACTAACTTTCGTAGAAAAAGGTCGAATTAACGTCATGTTATCGAAAACTTGCAGTTTCATCTATGTACATTAGCATATGAGATAGATTAATCCCTTCGTTTGAATTAAGGCAATACCTGCCAATACAGAGCAGTGACGATCTTCAAATTTTGCTTCATGGAATTGAAACAATTCATTTTCCAGGTCACCTTCTCAATGGTCAAGGAGAACTCTACTGGGATAGCAAAGGAAGTTGGGGAACGAAAAAGCCTAAGTTCATTATTATACAAGTTACTGATAAGTCAGTATTCAGAAACATTCATCTCTATAATGCTCCCATGCACGGAATTTCAATAAACAACTCACACGACGTACTGTTTACGAACTTGATAATTGACAATGCTGCGGGAGCTACTGTAAGATCATATATTAAAAATATTTATTTCACTATTATACGTTTTTCGAAGCCTAGACGCGGGTGCATACCACAATATTGAACCGTAATATGATTATGTTCATTTAAAAAACATTTCAGTCTCTCCAACTTTTTTTATATGTTATTAAGAAACTTTACAAAATCTTTTGTAATACCCGACCAATCCTTTTGCGAATTGTTTATTCTCTAGGCTTGCCTCCCTGAATTGTTTGTACTATTTCGATTGAGTTATTACATGATGATGTTGCAAGATACTATGTTTCTAACCCTAGTAGCAAGCACATACATAAATTCAAATCACTACCTGTAGAATTCTAAAGATTTTCTCTTATCTATCTTCTAAGGGGTTCTAAAAAACGTGTATGTGTAATAAATAGATCTTAATTCATTTGACTAATGCAAGTTAATACCGTCCTTATTATGTGGCTTTACTAAGCCCACCGCATTTGACTTCGGGACACTACCCTACGAATAATACGAAGCTTCTAGACTGAACTTGAATAAATTAATTTAAAAAGAGCTGGCGGGAGATCCTTTGCATGTAGGCCACCAGTTTGGGCTCACAATACAACCCGATAACTGACCGGCCTCTTTAGAGAAGGCACAGAGCTTCTTCACCTGGAGCTTTCTTATATCCTCCGGGTTCAATACGCAGCTTTCGAAATGCACCTTTCTTACCCTAGCCAACGTTGGACTGGACAATTGGCAAGAATATAATTGGATTATTTATCGCCCTCCAAGCCTAATGAAAGCATACAGCTTCCTCGGCTGGATTTTTCTTATGTACTCCAGGTTCAGTACGCATTTTTCGAAATCCACTTCTCTTGACCTAGCCAGTACTGGAAAGTTGGCAAGAACATGAGTGGACTATTCCTCGTCCTCCAAGACACACCTGCATTCCTGGGTTTCTATGAATCGCAGCAGGTGGCAGCATCAGTGCTATATGAGGAGACATGTCACAAGCCTCATGCTCTATTCTTCAGAGCCAGAAAGGTCCTCCTTACCCTACAAGGCGCTAGGTCTTTCAAGAGTAGCCTAGCCGGCCTCATTCTTGGGTCGATCCATCATAGATGCTTGGCCCACTAATTCATTGCGTTCCTGCTGCCAGAACTGTAGGATACACCTACAGTCCCATGAGACACCTTGCGGAACCCTGTCGATGTCGTGCCAGACGATTCATCATCATCATCATCATCATCATCATCATCATTCAGCCCTTTGTGTCCACTGTTGAAGATAGGCCTCCCTAATCATTTTCCATTCCAATCGATTTTGTGCTGCTTGTATCCAGTTGCTGCGGGTCCTCTTAATATCGTCCGACCAACGCGTAGGCGGTCTTCCTCTACTTCGCTTGTCCGTTCTAGGTCTCCACTTAAGAAGCCTCTTTTCCCATCGATCATCCCGCATCCGTGTAACGTGGCCAGCCGAGTTCCACTTAAGCTTCGCAATAGCTCCAACGACATCGCTGACACCGGTTCTTCCGCGCAAAGCCTCGTTTCTTATGTGGTCCTTCAAGGTCACACCAAGCATGGATCTCTCCATCTTCCTCTGTGTAACTATAAGTTTCTTAGCTGTTGATGTTGTTAGTGTTAGGGTTTCTGAGCCATATGCCATCACTGGCAGCACGCACTGACCGAAACCCCTTCTTTTTAGATTGACGGAAATGTCACTCTTGAAAACGTCTTTAAGTCTTCCAAAAGCTGCGAGAGAGTGAGCCTTCTCTTTAGCTCGCATGTCTGGTTATCCCTTGAGATGCTGACTTCATGGCGACGGTACACATATCTATCTACCATTTGAATTTCAGCTCCGCCAATCTTCAAGCCACAGCTGGGAACAAGGTTTGTCATGAATTTTGTTTTTGACATATTGATATTAAAACTGACTTTCCCACACACCTCTTGCAGGTCCTGCAACATCAGTCGCATTTCTTCTAGATTGTCCGAGAATAGCACTATATCATCTGCAAAACGTAAGTTGTTTAGGTTCTTGCCATCTATGTTTATACCTCTCTGACCCCAATCCAATTGTTTGAATGTACTCTCCATGACTGTAATAAACAGTTTTGGTGACATCGTGTCGCCTCGCCGAACACCACGTTCAATAGTTATGAGGTTGGTATTTTCATGTAGTTTTAACGTCATTGTTGAATTTTTGTAGATATTGTGGATGAGCTTGGTATATCGGTAGTCGACTCTACATTCCTGAAGTGCATTTCACAATACATTTAGCTCTATTGTATCGAAGGTTTTGTGGAAGTCCACGAATGTCATTACTAAAGCTCTGTTGTATTCGATTGTCTTTTCTATAAGTGCTTTGACGCTTTGAAGGTGGTCATTCGTTCCAAATCCACGATGAAAGCCTGCCTGTTCCACAGGTTGATAGAAATCCAATTTATTTTCCAGTCGGGTGGTTATAATTCGAGTAAACAGTTTGTAAAAGTGACTTAAGAGACTTATTGGTCGAGAGTTCTCTAGTTTTGCTACATCTTCGTTTTTGTGAAGCAGGATTACAATGTAATTATGTCAATTTTTGGGGACTTTACTATTGAATAGAAAGAGATTAAAAAGCTCTTTTATTTTTAGCAGTAGATGTTGGCCTCCTCTTTTTATTGCGTCTGTAACCATGTTGTCTTTCCCTGGCGCTTTATTATTTTTTGTGTTTTTTAATGCTAACTCTATTCCTTTTATGGTAATATCAGGAAGCTCTTCTGATCCTTGGTTGACAATGCCCCCTTTCGATGTCAGGATCTCGGGTTCAGGATTTTCTTCGTCACTATCATCATATTGACTTTTGTAAAGGAGTTTATAGAATTCCTCCACTATATTTCCTTTCTATTGGTAGTAAGTTCTCCATCTTTGTTTCTCATTTTGCATATTTCTTTCCTTCCATTCGTAAGTTTTCTTTGGAGTACCTTCATGCTTTTGTTATTCTCCGTGATTCGTTCAATTTCTCTCACTTTGTATCTCCTTGTATCTCTTCTTATTGCTTTGGTGATTTGTCTATTTCCCTTAGCTCTTCCTCTGTGGTTGCTTCTTCACTTCTTTTGTTTATTCTTTCTTGCATGTATTCTAGCTAACATTTATATAACATGTATATTACAGTCACGCTATAAAAAGCGGTTTACTGGATTCTCGATACAAAAATGCGTTCCGGAACCCATACAAGATTAACCATATTTTATCATCGATCAAGGTCTCCCAAACGTCCCTACAATCAGGCACAGCGCAAAATGAACCCTATCAGACTCAAGGGCTGACAGAACAGCTCTGCTGTCCAAGTTAGACTGAACTTATTTCTTCCGTTCCAATAGCACCAAAGTCCCTGCCACATTATTATCATAGTTCCTTAAAGATATTTTTAGAACCCTCTTCATTTCTCGAATCTCCACTGTTAGTGTTTTCTGGAAACTCTGCCATCTCCGAATCAGTTAGGTATGCTGAATGAAAAAAAAGGCTGAGAATTGGTTGCACTAAATAGACCCTATTTGAGTAAATATGAGACCATCAGAGATATATTTCCAATGTGAAGATTGATGCATTTTTAACACTGCATCTAAATTTTAACTAGGGATAAAAGACAACGCCTGTGAGCTATACTAAAACTAGACTTTCGTGGATGGATCGAAAACCCACGAAGGAGCAGGCTGCCTAACATTGTTCTAATATTCGTGCACCACCTTCCAGTCAGAAAATCTCTTTTCATTGCAAAGTGGGGCCATAGTTATCAAATTATGAATAAGTACTGATGTAGCAATCAGCAATTATACGGTACGTATATTTACACTGCTTTCCATCTGTCCATATAGTAGCTAGTTTGCTTGCTTGAAGAAAAAGTATGGTTTTGTATATCACTTGTAAGAATATCGATCAATATAATCTAAGACATAGAAATAATGTCCAGTAATAACTTTTGTTATAAACGTAAATTAACCAAATTAGCCCAAGGAGCTAAATGCGACCCAATTGTGCTAACGTAGTAAGAAACGTAACAGGAATTCGGTTTCAACATCTAACAAATCGCGCTGTAGTAGGAGAAAATATAAATATGCACTTGCTAATGCCTCTAGGTCATAACTACAATATAAAAACCTCTCATTCCATACTCTGTTTGTCCGTTCATGCTACTTTAATAACAGCAAAAGCTTCCACATGGAAGACGAACACATAGCTTCCCAGGGTCCACCTTAGGCGTATTGATTGATATTGAGGGTGCGTTTGATAAAACCACCTTTGGAAAAATCAATGCAGCCTTAACAAACAGGGGAGTCCCTCCTGCTTTAGCGGCTGAATTTTTAACATGCTCTCAAAGGAACATATGCAAATAAACATGGAAGACACTGTGGTGAGAGGCACCGTTGCCAGAAGTTGCCCGCAGAGAGACGTTCTGCCGCCACTGCTATGGAACCTTGTTATCGACACCCTTTTGCATCGCATCATCGCAAATGGGTTCTACACCAACGCATACGCACGATACTGCTCAATGGAAAGTTCAAAGGAGTTTTGTGCAATCGTATGCAGAGTGCCCTTTGCTTAGTCGAAGAGTAGTGTAGGGAGCACTCCCTGTCTGTAAACCCCAGGAAGACGGAGATGGTGCTCTTCACCAGAAAAGGAGGACGGAGCAACTATGGCCTCAGACCCTCCTTAACACACAACTAAATTTTTCGTCTGAGGTAAAATTGGGGTCACCTTCGATGCTAAATTAACCTGGAATCTTCATTTAGAACGAAGACTCAAGAAGGTAGACACAGTATACATTTCTTATGAACAGTGTCGCAGGGCCATGGGAAAAGCCTGGGGGATGAATCCAATAACACCTTTTTGAGCGGGTTTTGATGAAACCCGTAATCTAGATCTATACTGCTATCGTAATGTGGATCTACACTGCTATCATAAGACACATGATTGCCTATGGAGCCGTAGTTGGGTGGCCCAAGAGTCAACAAAAAACGCCAATGCTTATGCTCTGTCAGGTACAGAGAACTGCCTGCCTAACCATAGCTGGACCTATAAGAACAACCCCAACCAGAGCCATGGAAGTAATGTTGTGCTTGCTTCCCGTAGATATTTATCTAAAGGTGGCTCTGACTACATCGCTAAGGCTCAGAGTCGTTGGTGTGCAACCCAGCGTAGAATGTGGAAAGACTAGATGCCACCTGTGGGAAGGGGCAGTCGGAAGACACAGCACAGAGAGCATACCTCCCAAGTTTGTCTTCGACAAGCTATATGATGTACAAATAAAACCAAATGTGCCTATAACCGAAGGTGCGATTAACACTTTCGTGGATGGATCGAAAACCCACGAAGGAGCAGGCTGTGCAATTTAGTCTCAAAGCTTGCGAATTGAATGGTTTATGGAGGGACACGTAAGCATAGTTCAGTCTGAACTTTCTGCTAGATCCATGGCCGCAAAAAAGATTGTTCGCAGGAATACTGAGGACAAGACTATTAAAATCTACACGTAGACAAGCACAACTGGCTCTGAAAAGTTATAAACTTACCGCCAGCTCAGTACTAGAATGCCACAATTCACTGGAGGATGCCGCCCGCCAAAACAGAATTTCTGTATGCTGTGTTAGAGGACATGTACAGTGAGAAGGCAACAAATTAGCGGATAAATTGGCTAGAAACGCAGCAGGTTCAAACATTATGGGAGGTGGCCCTTCAAACCTACCTATCGCGACGTTGATACATATGATAAAAAAGTAACTGACTAACGGTCGACTGACCAGGGAGCTACTAAGCTACCCCAATAAGTCTGCAGCAAAGGCATACCTGAGTATAATAAGGAAGAACCTACAACTCATGGCAGCAAAGATGACCAACCATGGCTTTTATCAGAACAGCCTCCTCGAGCAACATCGTCGCCTTTTTTAAAACACTAGGCTTGGCGATGGCCTCGATGGATTGGTTGACCTAAGGAGGGCGCATAGGGGATCCAATGAGGCTTAAGTGTTGTGTCCTTTCAAGGCCACCCGATCACCATTTCCAGATTCTAGATTCCAGAGAGCTTCCCAGGGGAAGCATATTCACTGCATTCCTCTTCATTCTAAAAACACTACACCTGCTCTAACAAATTTTAGACGGATAACCCACGACCCACGTGATATCCATGTACCAGTCTTGCGTGTCTGTAGTGATAGTAAATGAACTTCTCGCCACTACTCACTTGTTTGGATCTAAGGCACAAAATTCCTGTAGACTATTCCCTCATTTTTCTGTGAGTATGCCATTGCGTCTCTTTACTCACAACGAGATTTCTGCAAATTCCGCATTATATTCAGTACTGGTACTGCATATCGAGTAGACCTCATTGCATCTGCTATTCTGAGCTAGAACATCTGCAGTCAGCAGTGTATACAGTTATTTGTATTAATTAGGTTTTTATACTTTTAGAATGTGGCTCCACTTGGACACGCTGGTCATAATACAGATGGTTTTGGAGTTAATCATTCGACTAACGTGGTTATCCGAGATTCAACAGTATTTAACCAAGACGATTGTGTTGTTCTGAATTCAGGTATTTTTATATATGTGACTAAGCAGTTACTAGCTCTAAATAATGACATTTAGCAAACACGGATAAACTGCTCTCTCCAAACTGTCCTACAATTATTGAATATGAGTTAGGCATATTCTGACTTCGTCGGTTAATAATTTAAAAAAAACCGTCATAAATGAAGTCAAGGCAGACGTACTTTTGATGACATTTTATAAAATCAAAATTAATCTTAATCTAAATACCTAATTGATGTAAAATTGCACTTTGGTAATAGAGAACACTCTATTTGTATGGCTTATAATTTTGCAACCTTATATTTCAGGATCAAACATATACGTAGCAAACATGTTATGTTACGGGAGTCATGGTCTCAGTTTGTCAGTGGGCTTCAGTAATGACTCTATTGATCTCAATACTCTATCCGACGTAGTTATTGAAAATTCGACCATAATCGATGCAATGGACGGGATTCATATCAAGACCCACATTGACGCAGGAGTTGGTCAAATCACAAATGTTACGTTCAGGAACATTGTTATGCTCGGTATATAGGGTCTTTAATTAGCAATTAGTAAAGTTAAACCTTCAGGGTAATTTACCTCAAATAGGGGAAGGTGGTCTGAGATGGCATATTTTTTATAGTTTAATAAAAATTAGTGATTTATTCCTGTCAAAAGAAGCCCTCAATTAGCTAACATAATCGCTTCTATTCTGGAAAAACAAATTAAATAAAAACCACCTCACCCAATACTCATATGTGAGATGGCGTACACCTAAACATACATAAGACAATTGAAGATTTTAAACGAACCGATATCGCAAAGTGATGTGCGAGACTCCAAAAAAAAACCGGGCGGGGTCTACGGTTGTGTTCGAGTCCCTTTAAATCAGGGGCGGCGAGTATGAAATCTAAGCAGCAAATAGGGGAAAGTCGGATAAGTTGACGAAGCGAGTAAGTTAACGAAAAGCGAAAAATATTGTATTTTCATAATTATTTCGCCGATGCACACTTATAAACACACAACTGTAGTGAAACTTCTGAAAGAGATATAAGGAATTGAGTTTTTATTATTTTTAAGCTTTTTTTCTCAACTTTTGCCCCTCGTTTCGACACTTTAGTATTTTTTTTCTTTTTCTTAACTGTTTTTTCGCTGAAAACCGCGTTTCTCTAACCTTTCTTATTATTTTTTTTCTTTATATCGTTTTATAATACTTTCCGACCAATTTTTTCTTTTTTTTTCTTATTTGGTTTTATAATACTTTTATTAACTTTCCGAATAATCTTTTAGATTTGTTCTTTTTTTATTATTTTTTTTATTTCGTTTTAAAATACTTTTATTAACTTCCCGATCATTTTGTAAGTTTTTAAAAAATTTTCCCATTTTTTCATAAAGCATTTTTTTCGGCGAAAACTGCGTTTCTCTAACATTTTTTTATTATTTTTTTCTTATTTCGTTTTATAATAATTTTTATTAACTATCCGAACAATTTTTACGGCTTTTTCAATTTTTTCACATTTTTACAAAAATGTATTGGTATACGGGGAGGTGGAGGGTCGGGGTATAATCCCCCCCCCCCCCCCCCCCCCCGCCCCCGATATGCAATTCAGATGTCGAATACAATTAATTAATTAATTATTAATTTAGTAAGGCCAAAATCTCTAGAAGTGGAACCAATTACTTCGGATCATACCGCCATGCCATTGAAGACAATTAACCCGTTATAAATTTAGCAAGACCACAACCTCTGGATGTGGAGAAAATAACTTCGGATTATACGGAACCAATAGAAACACTAGCCAAGGAATCTGTAAAAAAAATTATTTATTGAAGTCCAACCTACAAACAAAACAGCGAATCGAAATCAAACAGAGCCAAGCGGCATACACACTCACAAAATTCATAATATAGAGAAGAAGCAGCAGATTTTCGGTACCAAAGAATCCACAAATTCGGACAATAGCAAAAAAGTGCAAAGTATCAGTAGAAGAAATAAGACCTTTTCCCAAAGCTAATAGAAATGAAGACGTAGTAAAAAAGAAAGAAAATATTAGCTAGAATAGTCACCAGTACCCCTTCAAAAACTGAACTAGAAGAGAAAGCAAGGCTGGCTTTGGAAAACGAAGAACGAATAAACCAAAGAAAAAATAAAGCTAATCAAGTAAAAAAGGATAATCAAGTGAGGAAAATTAAGCTGAGTAAGAGCAGTATGAAACAGAAAGGAAAAGAAGCAAAGAGTGAATGTAAAGTCATTGCTTGTCCAGAGTTTTAAGAAGCATATATGAAGAGCCAGCAACGGAGGACTGGATACAGTGTACTGGCATGAAGAATGCAGTAATTTTGATTCAATTCACCACTTTGTTTGCGATTATTGTTGATTCGTCATCTTATTCAACGTATTGGATAAGATGACGGGTTTCAACTTTTTTCAAATTTCGTGTTTTTCTTAGTTATAAGTAGTCTATGTGATTTCTGAGATTAATAACTTGTAGCTTTCCAACAAGAAAACTTCGATGAGATTATAATGTGCATTGAAAAGTTATATGATTTTTTTTGTTAACCTCGTCAACTTACCCGACTTTCCCCTACAGTGTATATTAAATAAAAAAGAAGTATATTGAAGCTGTTTATTGACAATTATTTTATGAACAATTTTTCAATATGTAGAAAAAAAATATGTTGTCATTTTTGAGGTTGACGGCTGCGATTGTAATGTGTCATCATCACTACTTGAAGATCCCAGTGTGATGATTATATGGTCTATAACTGTTTCAATTTGTCCATATACTTCCCAGTATTTCTCTTTAATACAACGAACGTGCTTAGAGTATAACTTCCAATTTTCCGTGATGATTATTTTCAACATTTCAAGGATGAATAATTTCAATATGTGTTTTCTAAAAATTGTTGTTCGATATTATTTTATTTATTGGGCTTTTGTTTAAAAAGTAATTTCTCAAATTTTTTATACCTCTCCTATTTAAGGAGTTATTATTTTTTAATGGATAAATGTTCTTTTACAATAATTTTTATTAGGTTTAGTTTAGTTTAGTTTTTTGGCGGAAGTTTTATTATAAATTGCGCTCAGCATGCCCATGAATTTGTCTCTCTCTACAGGGTGTTTTATTCAGGTGGTGCCACTATTGCTATCTCCGAAGCGATAAGAGCTACGAGGTCGGTTTAAATTAGAGCAAAATTGCCTTTTTGAAAGATGAGGAAATAATAGTTGTAGATCAAGTATAGTATTTAACTGTCGTATACTGAGCCATAATACGCTCTATTGATTATAACATTTATATTATAACATATTATAGTATGTTACATGTTTTAAATGCTAGTTATTCTGTAAAAAGCGTAATGAATGGTTTTACCATATACGCTAAGTTGGATCAATCTCATCAATCAACATAATAGAGGTTAAATTAAGTTCAACTTTTCCTAGATTTTGAGATAGTTCCCTAATGTGAAATAGGAGCCTTTATCAGAATGCAAGTAGTAACATATAATATTTCCCGAATGTATATGAATACTAATAATAATAATAATTTTAGGTAGCTACAGTTATGGCATATCTATAGAGCAAAACTACACAAATTCTGCGGTACCAGGTACTGGAGCAACACCCTTAAAGAATATTCCTATTAGAGGCTTGAAATTTTCCAATATTAAAGGCACAGTTCAAAACACGTCAATTCCATATTATATAGTGTGTGCACAAGACGGATGTTACGATTGGGAGTGGGAAGATATCAGTGTTTACGGCCAAAAGGAGAGCGCATGCGTGAATTTTCATCCCGATGAGATTTCTTGTATTGACTATATTGTGTAAGTTGTGCCTTCAAATGAATAAATATTAATATAATATACAAGGGATATATAATATACTTAACAATGCGACTTAAAAAATGAAAACAATACCTAATTAATATAAGTAAATTTGTTTCAAATATGATTAAATCGTTAAAAAAGCAGAAAAATACAAGTGTTTTACTCAGCAATATTAGAGATTAAATTAATCAATTAATTATCACATATACCTAATATCCACTAGCAGCAAAATATAAATATTAAATATTTGAATTTTCGGACGACTTTGCAATTTCGCGAGTGACATTCTATATTAATGCCAGGAGCATGTTTCTGCACCGAAAAAAAATTAAAATCAAGGAACTGAAACCACTGCAAAACCACTGCAATGTTTGGTTCAAAACAGCTTATAATTAAAATTCTAGAAGGGCAGAACTACAATTTTATCACATATTTTTATTGGTCCATCTACCCACGATCCATGATCTAGGAATCATCCTAGACAAGGAGCTTAACTGGCAGCTGTCCGAGCCTTTTACCAGTGTAGGAGAGCGATAGGGTCGACATGGGGACTGTCATCTAATATCACATACTAGATATATACACAGCTATCATCAGGCCTATGTTTACATATAGCGCACTAGCTCAAGCCAAAATGTCACGCCTCCAAAATTTAGCAAGCGCTGTTATCACTGGAGCAAAGAAAACCACTCCCACCAAGGTAATGGAAGTACTTTTAAACCTGCCTCCGTAAGATATTTTCGTGAGAAATGAAGCACAGGTAACCGCAGTATGCTTGAACTCCACGGGTACGTGGAGGGGAAAAAGCTGGGGACCTTGTGGGGAAACTTATGACATCCACATCTGCCCGGACGGATCAAATAGAACCTCAGGAGCTGGCGCAGGTGTTTATTTACCCGAGTTCGACATACAAATGCAGAAACCACTAGGTAATCTCAGCACCATATTCATGGCTTAACGATGGGTGCTGGAAAAGTGACGGAGAAGCAAATCACAAAAATATACTGTTCGTCACAGATAGATGTACAAACGCTCAACCAAATTGAGACCAGAAGCTTGATGGTTAAGGAGTGCATAAAATCACTAAACAAAATATCTGCAAAAAACAGAGTAACCATCGTCTGGAAAAAAATGGTACAACGGAGGCCTTGGTAATGAAAAAGCAAACACTCTTGCCAAGAAAGCGTCTCGTAAAAAACCAATTGGTCCAGAACCAATACTACCACTCACCATGGACACTGTTCGCCAACAAATTAAAAAACCAGCAATTCGAGAATGGAGCACCAGGTGGTAAACGGCAGAAGGGTTTAGCCACTCCAAAGCAACACTGACAGGTCCTGGTAAATGCAAAACATGATATTTTGTAACACTATCAAAGAAAAACTTGAAAATAATAACAGAAATACTTACCGGTCATTGCAGAGTAAATGACCATCTGCACAAGATAGATGTCGTTTACGACTCCTTATGCAGAGAATTCTTAGAGGACGACGAGACGGCAGAACTCATTCTGTGCGACTGCCCCGCTCTCGCCAGACAAAGACATACTCACCTGAAGATACAACGGCCAACGACGGCCTATATAGAGGGATGTGATCCAAGCTACATACTAAGCTAAATAAATACCGTAGGACTGCTGGATCTGTGAAACCTTTCTGGGGGCACAATGGGCCTGCTCAAGTGGCCTAAGTGCGCAAGCGGCTGGCATATTTATGCCTCACCTTATCCGTATCCGTATTGGTCCAAAATTACATGAATGAAATAGTCATATAAATATATTTTTTTCTTCTTTGCCATACCCATACCTACACTGAGCAAAAAAAAAGTGAAAAAGTTCATTTCTTCATATAAAATTTATTAAACTAAGTAAAGATTGTTTATGTAAAATTTATATACGTATAAATTAATAAAATTATTTTATTATAAAACTATATAACTATAAATACATATAAAAACCAACTAGACTAACCCAAACTAACCAAAGCCAATCGAAACAGATGTAAATCTGATAATGTCATAATCTAAAAATATTTATCTAACTTAAAATTATACTTAGGCAAATTGTATCTTATAGACTCAAACTTGATGAGTGACATAACTCCTGTCTATTCGGTATATGCAGCTACTGAGTGGGCAGGAAGTGAACGATCGTGCGCAAAGGCCTGAAGTTCGATTCGAATTTTACCCCGAAATCTCCCATAAAATTGGCAGAAACCGTTTCGTATCGCTTGAAAAATGTCCAAATTATCCGATGCTGACTCATTTTTTCAGCTTCAAATCGCTTTAAATGAGATTTCATTTCAGGCAAATAAAGCTGCGTACCACAACAACTATATAAACGCATCATGTGCTAAAAGTAAAATTTTACCTCGAAATCTGCCAGAAACTGCCTCTAATCACCAAAAAAGTCCATATTTTCCAGCTTCAAGCTGTTTTCAGTGAGGTTTCTTGCAATTGAATATTTAGGAGCTCCTGACTTACGTGACCTACCTGTGGACCAAAGCCATCGACAGCTACGGCGAATCTCATGCAGTGGCTCTCGACATATACAGGGTGTTTCCTGACCTCGGTAAAAAAATTAAACTGGTGAATCTTCACGTAATTTTAAGACGAAAATGTGGTAAAATTTTTTTTCGAATGTCGCTTAGTTTTCAAAATACAGGGTGTTGCAAAAAAATTTTTTTTCGTGATTTCTTTTTATCAGTAAATAATGAGAAGCGACATTCGAACAATATTTGCACACCTTAATAAAGGGTTTGAACACTTTATTTTGTATTCACGCAAAGCCTACTCGTTTATTTAAACAACAAAATGATGAGAATCTTGTGACGTGAACAAGAAAATAATTTTTTTACCCGAAAACTGTAAGAGATTCGAGAAAAATGCAAGAAACTTAATTTGCTAAAAATTAACTGTTTTATCAAATAACATAAGAATTTTGAGTGTTTAACAGGCCCCATTATTACTTTTTGCGAAATTCTAGTAGTCGTTACCCGGATCTCCGCCAATGAACTAGTTGGGAAGGTCAACATGAACGCAAAATAAAGTGTTCAAACCTTATATTAAGGTGTGCAAATATTATTCGAATGTCGCTTCTCATTATTTATTAATAAAAAGAAAACAGGAAAAACATTTTTTTTTTCAACACCCTGTATTTTGAAAATAAAGCGACATTCGAAAAAGTTTTATACTACATTTTCGTCTTAAAATTACGTGAGGTTTCACCAGTTTCATTTTTTTACCGAGGTTAGGAAACACCCTGTACAAAGGCATTTGATAGGGTGTAGCCTGACGGATTATTAAGCAAATTGACAGCATACAGACTACCACCAGCACTGCTTCTATGGCTTTCCAATTTCTTAAGGGATCGAAGCATCCGAGTTGGTATTGATGGACACCTCTCGGAGGAATTTAAAATCAATGCTGGAGATCCTCAAGGGTGTATATTATCTCGCACACTGTTCCGCTCTATATCAACGAACTCTTAGACGGGACAAACAATTCTATTTACAGCTTTGCAGGCAACAGCACTCTTATATCCTCATTCATGTCACGGACTCCAATGACCTCTGGTCGTTCCCAACGCGAAGGAGAAAATTATATTGCTGCCATCGATGAGGATATGAACGCCATCGTGGAATGGGATGAGGAACATAATATCCAGTTTAACGCAGGAAAGAGTAAAGCAGCTGTCTGCTTATTATCAATGACAAGACAAACAAAGATTAATATTATGAAACCGCTGGCCTCATCCATAAGCTTGCTGGGCATCAACGTAGAAAACGACATGTCTTGGCGTAATCACGTCACGAAAATCGCCAAGGCAGCAGCACAAATGCTATAGGAGCACTCTATAGAGCAAAAAAGTTGTATACACCTCATCAGCTCTTACTGCTCTATAAGGCCCAGATAAGACCATCTCCGGAATACTGTTCCCATGTGTGGAGCTCGGCACACAAACACTTGCTCAAGATATTGAAGTCCATACAGAGGAGAGCAGTCCGTCTTGTGAATGACCCAGAGTTGACTACAGAGCTTGATAGCCTTGAACATGGAAGAAAAGTGGCGGACCTATCTCTTTACCATCGATACTACTACGGAAGGTGTTCGAACGAGCTGGCACTTATGATTCTACCCAGAGTTGTGCCAAACAGAAACACCCGTCAGACACAAGCTGCTCATCAACATACGATTCAGTTGCGAACAACTAGAACGTCCTTATTGCGGGACTCCTTTGTCTGGAGGACTGCCTCACTCTGGAATGGACTTCCCGAGTAACGTCTTTCCAGAAAACTACAACCTACAGCGCTTCAAGTCCAACGTTCACCATCTTCTCCGCTCACGCACCGCTCGTTGAGTGGCATAGGATTTTCCTTTTGTGCGTGTGCCGAACATAAAAAATAGGGTATCCAGAAACTTGTGGTCATAAATGATAGAAGGAACTCAAAATAATGTCAGCACTTCATATAATTTTGCCCACAGCACTCCATTGGACCCCCCTGTCTAGGTCAGCCAATCCGTCTAGGTTATCGCCCAGCCTAGTTTTGTAAAAGAGGCGGCGATGTTGCCCGATGAAGCTGTTCTGAGAAAAGCAATGGTTGGCCATCATTCTCCCAGAATAGATTCACTTAGTTCCGAAACAGCGTCGAAATCGCAGAGGAGATGCTCTACTGTTTCGTCCTCCTGTTTACAGCCTCTGCAATACTCTGCATAGAGGGGTTTCGCATAATCTCATTATGTGGAGATATTTCCTTAGCTGGCAGTATCCAGTCAGAATCCCCGCCATGAGTCGTAGGTTCTTTCTTGTCATACCCAGGTATGCCTGTGCTGCAGACTCATTGCGGTAGCTTAGCAGCTCCCTGGCTAGTCGACAGTTAGTTGTTTCATCCCATCTTGCCCTAAAGTCTTCATGGGTGATCTTTTTTGATGTGTAAACATCTTACGCGGCGGTAAGAGGGTAAATCTCGGCAAATGGGATGGAAAGTCACGGAAATGTGCAAGCGGATGGGGACGGAAATGTGCAAGCGGCTGTGATATCATAACCATGCGCAGTGATTTTACGAGGGCTGCTCAAATATTTGTTCATGTCGATATAGGATATGTTTACACATCAGTGTCTCGAGTACTAGCAGACTCGCTCATTTTTTATGATATATGTATCAACGTCGCGATAGGTAGATTTTAAGGGCCAGCTTCCATAAAGTTTGAACCGGCGCCGGCGCGGCGGCTGCCTTTCTAGCCAATTTATCTGCTAATTTGTTACCTTCGCACTGTGCATGTGCTTTAATCCAGCACACAGAAATTCTGTTTTTGTGGGCGGCATCCTCCAGTGAATTGTGGCGTTCTAGTACCGACCTGGCGGTCAGGGCCAGTAGTGCTTGTCTACTGTCCGTGTATGCGGCTATGGATATAGCAGCAAGTTCAGACTGAACTATGCTTGCGTATTCTTTCATAGACCATTTGAGTTCAATTCGCAAGCTTCGGGAGTAAATTCCACCGCCTGCTCCTTCCTGGGTTGTTGAGGCGTCCACGAAACTGTTAACCGCACTTTCGGATACAGGCTCATTTACTTTATTTGTACTTATTTGTACATCATATAGTTTGTCGAAGGCAAACTTAAGAGGTATCCTGTCTGCGCTGGCCTGCAGTAGCGGCAGTCTTCCGGCTGCTCCTTCCCACAGGTGTCGTCTAGTCTCTCCACATTCTACTCTGGGTTGCACACCAACGACTCTAAGCCAGAGACACGACTGTAGTCAGAGACACCTCCTTTAGGTAACTTGGCAACTCTAAAATTTGGCAATTAGTAGTAACTTATAGTGAAACAACTTTCATTATTTAACTTCGAATTTGGAATGTTTTATTGTACAGGTACGGACGAAATTAAGTTTTAAAATGAATACAATATTGACGATGTTGCTAAATTTGACATTTTACTTTCGCAGTTCCATCACCCTATCAATTTACTGCAAAAAGGTATACTTTGTTTGATTCGATAGCTTTTACCATTTTCGAGATAAACGCATATTAGTGATGAATCTTATTATAATTTAAAAATAATGGAAGCATTTTCAGATCAAAAAATAAATTTATAATAATAATAAAAAGGAACGTTTTTACTATGAACATCTTGGGGTTCTATATATACATTTTGGGATCATTTCTAATGATGTCACATTTAGTTACAATTTAATTCCGAAATTCCTCTTTGAATTAATGGGGGGTACAATAGAATAATCCTTTTAGATGTCCCCAAAGAAGAAATCCAATGGATTTAGATCGGATGATCCAGGCAGCCCCGGGAAAAAAACAGCTAAACCAATCCATTGATCTGGAAATACGTTATTTAGATAATCAATGACTACTCGGCTGAAGTGTGGGCGCACTACGATGCATATTCCACATGACATTTTTAACATTTAGAAGAACAATTTCATATAAGGGGTTTTGGTTTTCCTGTAAACAATTTAGATATTTTCCTCATGTTTAGATTTCGTCAATTTGATACGGTCCTATCAAGTGACTATTAATTATCCCCCTACAAATATTAATAAAAAATCTATGTCGGTGAGTGACATAACTCATCTATTCGCTATATACGGGGAGCGGTGGGCGATCATGCGCAAATGCTTAAACTTTAACGATCACGTCTTATATATGTAATATCATTGTTGAAACATAAAACTTCCAATTGTTGTATTAAGCGGTGTGTGCTTAAGGTCACAGGACAGAAGTGGAAGCACCGACAATGCGAGATTAATATTATGAAATATGTATTCTATATTTTGAAATTACTTCGATGTTTAAAGTAAATTATTCTAGTTCGAGATCTCCCATAAAATTGGCAGAAACTGCTGCTTATCGTTTGAAAAGCCTCAAAATTCTCCGATCCTGACGCATTTCCCCAGATTTAAATTGTTCTAAATTAGATTTCAGGCAAATAAATCTACCTTACTTTCCACTACAATTAGACTCATCGATATGCTAAAAGTAAAAGTTTACCTTGAAATTTGCCATAAAATCCACCAGAAACTACTTCTAATCACCAAAAAGGTCCACATTTTCTAACTTCAAGCTATTTTCAATGAAGTTTTAGACACCTAAATATACAGGGTGTGTATGAGCAAATTAAGTTTTAAAATGAATGCAATTTTGACAATGTTGCCAAATTTTACATTTTACTTTCGCAGTTCCATCATCCTATAAATTTACTACAAAAAGACAAACTTCGTTTGATTCGATATATTTTACCATTTTTGAGATAAACGCATATTAATGATGAATACCTATAAATAATTATAAAGTATAAATAATTGAAGCATTAAATTTATAATAAATAATATCAATGTGAGCATCTCGGATTTCTATACATTTTCAAAAATTGTGGGTTAATGGGCGTACAATGGAACAATCCTTTTAGGTATCCCCAAAGAAAGAAATCCAATGGATTAAGTTCGGGAGATCGAGGTAGCCACGGGAAATGACCATCTAGACCAGTCCAGTGGTCTGGAAATACGTTATTTATATAATCCCTGACTGCTCTGCTAAAGTATGGGGGAGCACCATCATGCATGTTCCACATGTCGTTTCTTGGATTTAAATGAACCAGAAAAACCTATTTCAATCTGGCCCAATCTAAAGGACTACATTGAAAATGTTAGAAGTATTTTTTAAATGATATTTTAGTGCATTATTTGATATTGCGAATATGTCACCTTAAAATTTATTTGCATTTGTCATAAGCCTATTTATGGGGGAATTCTCCGCATATAGTGTTCTGCACTGATTTAATCTAAACGTGTTTTTCTCCTAGAAATTCCCGATGGAACTGTCGTCTCAGTTTACAGCGATCCAAAGTAACCCCTTACTGTATTTGGAAATGTATAAAAGTGCTACTGGGTTCGCCGATGACTGACACCAGATGTCATTTAACGGATCTTGCAGATAGCGAATAGGAGCTATTTTCCGTATGTATGCCACTGCCCTCGCAACAATTATATATATGTGTGTGTATGCCTATGCCACTGGACTGTATTAAGTGCTTCGAAATTCTTCCTACGAGCTCCCGACTATTGAAATTAAACAGGCTACACCAATTTATCTTGATAGATATGTATTTATTTATGCACATCAAGTGTAGTATTTCGGTTCGAAAGGCCAATTATATTTATTCGATAAATTCAATGCATCGTTCAGGAAGTATTTTTAAAATAGTTTTGGGTGTAAGTACAACTGGTGCAGTAGATATATCTGGATCATAAATAAATAAATAAGTGAATGACCCCCTAGCTTTAAAGCATTATGTACATCGCTGGACAAAATAAAATGCGCTAATAATATAAAAATAAAATTTTCAATAATTATTTAAAAATCATTGCAATAATTAGTTAATATTTTAAATTCATTTAGTACTTTGATGGTATTCTTGCGAAATATGCAAATACATATTACCATTTTATAATAAAAGACAAATGATATTATATTGGTGGTATGGTATATTCAACTAGAACAAAATCGCCCTTTTATGCAGAATTCTTTTCCTTCGCTACTTTTGGCACTTTTGTTTTCTTTATCAATATATTTTTCACTGCTATTTTCATCACTTTCGTTATCAATGTTTCGAAATGCTTCTAAATTAGTTATCATCTGGTGTGACTCGATGAAACGGAAACGGAAATGCTCGATGAAACGGAAAGACTCGATGAAACGAAAAAAGCGACAAAGCAATGGAGTAAAAATGCGGTGCTGTAATTGGTGTTCTGAAGGTCAGGGGGTGTTAAAAATTTTTACCACGCCTTTTCAGGCTAAAGCCTCGGCTAAAGCACATACTTAGGTGATATGATTGTAAAAAAAATTGATGGTTTGCATTAAGAATCTTATGTAGATAGAGTCAAGTTTAGTTTAAGATAATTAAACAGTAATTCATGCCGAATGTATCAGAATTACCCATGTCCTTAAGGTTCAGTGAATTACTCTCAACAGGTCTGTTAATGCAGTGGTCAGACCTTCTGCTTGTCATTCGCACGGCCCGGGTTCGATTCCCTCGGCGGCAAGACATGTTTTTTTAAATTTTATATACTTTTTAATATCGATGTGCTGAAGTTTTCACTTCGGCCTTGCGGTTTTAACCACACGCCTTTTTTTAAAATATAATGTATTCTTGTCTTTCCAGAAATTTGATTTGATTTTCTTTTTCTTACTTCTTTTTTGATATTTCCTCCAGCCTATGTTTTTCACTTGTATTATTTTTAACTTCTCTTTCTAGTATAGTAACATGATACTCCCTTTTCATTGCTTCAAACAGGAAACAAAAGGATTTTTTTTCTTCTCTTGCGTTTTTCTTTCATTCACTTCTGGCCAATGTAACACTTTCTTGATTGGAAATGCTTTGAAGTTTCTGGAGTATTTTTAGCCTGAAATTCGGAATGTTTAAGAAAATTTGGGATAAATAAGTTTGCTTTTACTACTTAACATCGACGTGAACACTGGTAGGCTGCTGGTCAGGTGTACTTTCTTCATGTGTTCCAGATGTTTGTTCTTCGTCAGATTTTTTCTTCTAGTCAGACCTAATTTACACTATTTTACACTATTTTTTACGACCATCTGTAAAAATGGTATAAAAAGCATTCTAAATTAGTGATTTTTAGAAATGCAGTCACAAATTGAGTGATAAAGTCAAATTGTAGTTTAATAAACCTTGAGTTGTTGACGCTTATTTTGTATTCTATCTATGTTGCTATGACAACACTTTTACCTCCGCCGGCGGAAAAGTGAAAAGTAAAGCTCCGGCGGAGGAAAAACGAGACTTCACGGCCGCCTACACAGTCGAGTAATGACGGATTTAATGACGTTTGAAGAAAAAAATATATTAGGTAGCACAGAACCAAGTAGCACCCATCTAAAACCGGCACTGGATGTGACGTTAACATTATTGGCAAAATGGACAGATTTGGAGAATATCCGTTGTCTGAAAAGTCCAAAAATATTGAACAAGGTGACGTTTATAACACTAAAAGGTCCAAGGCGTACGTTTCAAGTCAATTCATGGCTTTTTCCCAATCGCGGATCTATTGGTTTGATGCCGAAACCCCAATGCCTAACTAGCCTGCGTTTTAACCAATTACAAAAAAATCAAACACTAGCAACTAGCAAACCAGTGGCGTGCCCATGGGGGGAGAGGTTCGAGGGTTCAAGCCTCAAAGCTCAGAGTTTTCAAAAACAATGGAAAACAAAAGAAAGCCCCCCCAGACTGTATAAAAAAATGTGACATCAGGGCGTGGCACCCCAATTTTTTTTAGCACAACCAAAAAAACGAAAAAAGATAGACCTACTCTACTAAATAAAATGATATTGTCTGTGTCTAACAATCGGAAAATACAAGAATGCAGATGAACAAATACGTCCTGTGTTGCAAATCTTTAGGTAACCGTTTTCCCTCCAAATGTTCAAATAAAAAAATGAAGACAAAAATGGAAAACAAAAGAAAAACCCGAAAAAAGATATACCTACTCTATTAAACAAAACTGTTATTTATCTGCGTCTAAAAGCGGATAATACAAAATGCAGATGAAAAATAAGCCCAGTGTTACAGATCTTTAAGTAATCGTTTTCTCTCAGTATTTTTAAATAAAATTGAAGACAAAAATGGAAAACATAGAAAAACTCGATAAAAGTTATACCCATTCTACTAAAAAAAATGGTATGGTCTGTGTCTAAAAACGGATAATCGGAAAATACAGAATGCAGATAAACAAATACGTCCAGTGTTGCAAATATTTAGGTAACCGTTTCCCCCTCGGTTTCCCCTTCAACTTTTCAAATAAAAAAAATTAAGAAAAAAATGGAAAACAAAAGAAAAACTTGAAAATACTAAAGAAAAATGTTATTTATGTGCGTCTAAAAACGGATAATCAAATAATACAGAATGCAGATGAAAAATACGCCCAGTGTTACAAATCGTTAAGTAATCGTTTTGCCTTAGGATTTTTAAAGAAAATTGAAGACAAAAATGAAAAACAAAGAAAAACCTCTATAAAAGTTATCGGTTATACCTATTCTACTAAACAAAAATCTTATTGTCTGTGTCTAAAGACGGAAAATCTTAAAATACAGAATGCAGATGAACAAATACATTCAATGTTGCAAATCTTTAGGTAATCGTTTTCCCTCCAAATTTTCAAATAAAAAAATTAAGACCAAAAATTGAAAAGAAAAGAAAACCCGAATAAATATATACCTACAGAATGCACGCCCAGTGTTGCAAATCATTAAGTAACCGTTTCCCCTCAGAATTTTTAAAGAAAATTGAAGAAAAAATGGGAAACCGTTTTCCCTTCCAATTTTCAAATTACAAAATTAAGACAAAAATGGAAAACAAAAGAAAAACCAGCAAAAATATATACCGAGATATATACCTACCTCGCTACCTACTCTACTAATCAAAAATGTTATTTATCTGCGTCTAAAAACGAATAATCGGATAATACAGAATGCAGATGAAAAATACGTGTTGCAAATCTTTAAGTAACCGTTCTCCCTCAGCATTTTTAAAGAAAATTGAAGATAAAAATGGAGAACAAAGAAAAAACTCGATAAAAGTTATACTTATTCTACTAAACAAAATAGTATATTGTGTAACTAGGAGGAAAAGCAAAACATTCCTGGACGACTGTGGTAGACAGGAGTCCAAGGAATGTGCTTTTCCTACGAGTTGCACATACTATTTTTTATCCGATCGAAATCAAATAGAATACGTACTTATATAAATAGAGCCATATATTACTCTAAATAAAAACGGTGTTTTAAATTTAAACTCAAGTTTTGAATCGAGCGAGCTTGAAGTTGATTACGTAGCTACGGAAACTACAGCTAAATGTTACTTTTGATAGACCTCAGATCTGACAAACAAGGCGTTTGAATATGACAGAAATGTTACATTCCCGGCCTAGGACGGGAATGTTAGATTCCCGGATAGTTATTTTCTATTCTTGTACAGTTATTGCATGTTGCCAAGCAACGAATATAATATACTGGAATCATGACTTTTGCGGTGAGAAAACACATCGGAAAGGTGTCGTTTTTCGTCCGATCGGATAAAAATGTTATTGTCTGTGTCTAAAAACAGATAATCGGAAAATACAGATTGCAGATGAACAAATACGTCCAGTGTTGCAAATCTTTCGGTAACCATTTTCCCTTAAAATTTTCAAATAAAAAAATTAAGACAAAAATAGAAAACACAAGAAAAACCCGCAAAAATATATACTTACCTACTCTACTAATCAAAAATGTTATTTATCTGCGTCTAAAAACGGATAATCGGATAACACAGAATGCAGGAAAAATATGCCCAGTGTTGCAAATATTTAAGTAACCGTTTTCCCTCAGCGTTTTTAAAGAAAATTAAAGATAAAAATCGAAAACAAAGAAAAAACTCGATAAAAGTTATATTTATTCTACTAAACAAAAATGTTATTGTCTGTGTCCGAGGGGCGGCTCACTGGCCAAAATTTGTACATCGATTTCGGAAATCGCAGGGATTTCGAGAATTTTTAAGGGATTTCTGGATTTCGAAAGTATTTCGGATATGATTTCGGGATTTCGAAAGGATTTCGGATAGGATTTCGAGATTTCGAAAGGATTTCGGATAGGATTTCGAGATTTCGAATGGATTTCCAATGGATTTCGCGATTTCCAAATGATTTCGCGGGATTTCGAAAGAAAATTTACAACTATTTCGGGAGTGAGTCGCTTCGCGTAAAAGCAAAGAGACAAAGAAAGTACACAATAAAATGCACTTTCTAAGTTGGCCTTCTGATTTATTTTGCAAAAAATCGCATTAATTCGGTTTTTGTTTCTTTTGGCCACCAAAAATAAAAAACAGACATTTATTTAAAACCTAGTTATTCTTGGATTATGATTTATAGCGAGGTTTTTAGACATATTTAAAATTTATTTATTGTTTTTTTTTTTAATCTTTAATTGTTTTGCAAAATCTTTTTATTTCAAACCATATCAATTAAATAGGTCCATAAAAATATATCCTTTCGTCATCATCTTTAGGCCAATTGCATTGATTTAAGTTAAGCGTTAAAAACTTTACAACACAAGTTGTCTCATTTATCTCAAACACTCGTCCAATGTACCATGGGTCATAGATAACTGCATGGTAGTGTTCCATTTTACTTTAAACTTTATTTTCTTTTGAAACATCAAAAAGACTTTCTGTAGCATCTGAGAAGCTTTCTTCTTCAAATTCACTTTCAACGGGAATTTCAGTTTCTGTATCTGTTTCACTCTCGGAATTACCCTTGGAATTACCTTTTTGAAAAACTTCTTGTCTATTTTTCTTGAACACAGAACACAAATGCTTTTCAGGTTTTCCCCCCATAGTTTTACATCTTAATAATCGGTCATTTGATAGGCGGCCTTTTTTGTTAATAACCACGTTAAGGTACTTTTTTACAATAACGTTATCTTTAACATTTAACATTTAAGTTTAAAAGAGATGAATCAGTTCTCTGATTTGTATTTTTTACTATGATGTTTAATGTTAATATCCTTAAATATTTTATGTCGCTTTCTATCTCAAATTCTCAAGATGAGCCATCTTGAGAATTTAAAAACTGTGTTCGGACATTATATCTGGATCAATACTAGGTTCTTCAATTTAAAATTTTAATATCTCTGGAATGGAGTGGGTTGTATGGCATTTTTACTAAATTCTCCAGAAACATGTATATCTAGCTTTTTGGCATCAACAATTGCATTTATTTGTGCGTCATTTATAGTACTTCTTAAAACATTTATCCCTGAAATTCTGATGTATTTGTCCCTAGCTTTTTGTTTTCTTCTCTAGGAAATATAAATTTGGAAATATAGTATGTCGTCTATGGATCAAATTCAGTAGGTCAATATTTCCCATGGTTGCAAAACATGCTTGCCATGGAACGAGTTCATCGAAAAAAGGTTTCACATCAGGTTGGCTACTACACAGCCAAGGTAAAAATAATTCTGGACAGTCAATACATTTTTCAATTAATACCAACAATGAATGCGCATTTAGTTCGATGCAAACATATGTTTGTAGTGTTATCTAGCTTTTGGAAAGTGGAAGATTATGGTGATTTTTAACCCCTGCTCCCCATAGCATAAGAAACAGCACAGAATACCAAATTTTATAAATTCTTTCAATAACACAAGCTTTTATCCAGAAATGAGTCCAAAATATATCTAACTATTTTAAGTAACTGTGCCGAGAACTGTGCAGTCCATTGTGTTACTTCCACATCACCTACACGCTTTATTGTAGGTAAAACTGTCGCCGATCTTGTAAAATTCGTAGATTTTGGGATGCTCATCACGAATCTGCAGTCAATTCGATCGGGCGATGTTTCGTTTTAAGGTATTCATCTTCAGAGTTAAAAACAATATTTTCACGATTAATATGACATTCTGGTAGGTTTTGGAACTCTCTACTACAAATATGAAGTCAATTCGATTGGGCGACGTTTCGTTCTCGAGATATTCATCCTCAAAGTTCAAAACCGTTTTGTCACGGTTTTCCCTTCTTTTAACCAACACATTTGAATCACTTTATACGTTTAAATAATTGATAAAGTGCTTAAAGTGTGTTGGGTTTTAATTAAGACAAGGGAAAATTAGGGGAAAAACGGTTTTCAAATTTGAGGATGAATATCTCGAGAACGAAACGTTATCAGATCGAACTGACTTCAGATTCGTGATGAGCATCCCAAAATCTACCAAGATGCCCAATTTCGACAAGATCGGCGATAATTTCAGTAGCTGGAAAATTTAAGATCTATTTTTCCGGAAAAACCGACAAGGTAACATTGTATTCATGATCTACGAGCCAAAAATAGCGGGTATGCAAAAAATATCCGAAAAAACTGTCCACACGCTAATACCAATACTTATAACAACAAAAAATTAAGAAATCATTTTTATATTATCAGAAGACAAAAAGCAAAAAATGTTGTTCAAGAATTTCGACGCGATACCACTATGGATTTCGAGAAATCCATTTGGATTTCGAAAGGATTTCGGATGTTATTTCGAGATTTCGAAAGGATTTCGGATAGGATTTCGGGATTTCGATTCGATTTCCGATGGATTTCGCGATTTCGGAAGGATTTCGAAAGGATTTCGCGGGATTTCGGGAGAAAATGTACAGCGATTTCGGGAGTGAGCCGCCCCTCGTCTGTGTCTGAAAACGGATAATCGGAAAATACAGAATGCAGATGAACAAATACGTCCAGTGTTGCAAATCTTTCCGTAATCGTTTTTCCTCCAAATTTTCAAAAGAAAATTAAGACAAAAATAGAAAGCACAAGAAAACCCCGCAAAAAGATATACATACCTACTCTACTAATTTTTTTTTTATTTAACTGCGTCTAAAAACGGTTAATCGGATAATACAGAATGCAGATGAAAGTTACGCCCAGTGTTACAAATCTTTAAGTAATCGTTTTCCCCTCGGTTTTCCCTCAGCATTTTTAAAGAAAATTGAAGAAAAAAATTAAAAACAAAGAAAAAGCTCGATAAAAGTTATACCTATTCTACTAAACAAAAATGTTATTGATGTCTGTGTCTAAAAACGGTTAAACAGAAAATACAGAATGCAGATGAACAAATACGTCCAGTATTGCAAATCGTTCAGTAATCGTTTTCCCTCAAATTAAAAAAAAAAATAAGACAAAAATGGAAAACAAAAGAAAAACCCGAAAAAAAGATATCCCTACTCTACTAAACAAAAATGTTATTTCTCGAATAATAAAGCATGCATCAGATGAATAAATGGGACCAGTGTTGAAAATCTTTGAGTAATCGATTTCCTACAAAATTAAGAAAAAGACAAAAATGGTAAGCAAAAGAAAACCCCGAAAAAACATATATATACCTACTCTATAAAACAGAAAATGTTATTTGTCTGTGTCTAAAAACGGATAATCGGAAAATACAGAATGCAGATACCCAGTGTTGCAAATCTTTAAGTAATCGCTTGCCTTCTGCTTATCTGAAAAGTTTCCACTTTTATAAAAAAAAATCCCTGGCGTTAACAGAATTGTTCTTTATTGACAATATTAGGCGCACCAGTGCGTAAAGTAATTTATTTTACGCCTTGCATTAAAAAAATATATTTACCGATCATAAAGAGTAGGTAAAGTGAGTATTTTACGTACGGTAGTAGAAAATAGTTATTTATGCAACAAGTGTGTAAAGCGACCCTCTTTTTATGAAATGGGAATATTGTCACACAAACCCATGAATAAAAAAAGGGTACTTTACACATGAGTAGCATAGACATTTTTTTCTACTACCGGAAAATATATGAAAAGACAAAAATATTATTAAATTACTTTACGCACTGGTACGTAAAATATATAATTTTACGTATTGCCCTAAATGTCAAAAAATATGTCAGATTTACTTTACACACTAGTGCGTCAAATAACTTATTTTACGCACTGCACACTAAAACGGCCTATTTTACGAATCTTAGAGAGTGCGTAAAGTGAGCATTTTACGCACGGTAGTAGTAAAAATACTTTTTTCAAACAAAACGATGCACAACACAAGACAAACGACATTGAAAGTTATATGCTATATAAAATAATTTAATTATACCTATTTTAGAAACTTAACAGAAAAGCGCATTGAACATCTTTTATAATATTTTTGTTTATTATTATTAAAGTTAAAAATATGATTTTTTATGTCACATTTATTAAAGTTTTTGGAAAATAAGACTAGATTTAAAATATTATCGCTTTGAGCTAACTTTTTCCCTTTTGTATTGAAATACCGGAAATTTTTTCTTGAGTTGGTAACATGTAGCCTATTTCATTTCATTTATTAGATAAAGATAGATAATTATCAATCATTGATTTTTTCTCCCTCTACCTCCCTTTCTGATCTCCTCTCATAAGCTTAATCAAAGACATTTAAAAATGTCTATGCGCTTAACGCTCCGCCGAAAAAAATGGGCGCCCCACTGAGTGCATCAATATACCCCAATAATTATTGTACTTTCCATTATATTGTTCTTAATAAATAGTTTTGATTTGTTTTTTCGCATTTCTATTCGGTAAATATTCCACAGAATACATTTCGAAAAGTTATGATATCAGAAAATCAATCTCTCAAATTCGTTGCATCTTTCATCCATTTTTATTATAAAAAGTGTCGCGTCGGCGTCGCGGGTCGGGCTACTTTTTGTAACAATAAAAATGCATTCAAAGCAGTTTATAGGGCAACAGTTTTTCCGTAATTTTACCTTCTCTTAATATATTACTGCAGATAACATCACTCTAACTATTTAATTATGAAAGCAAGGTGCAACGCTGATATCGCTAAATGGAAACCGCTCATGTAGAAAGTCGGCATAAAAGTTTTGCTGCAAAATTGCATGTTCATTTTTACAGAGTAATTTGTATTTTTTTGTTATCTTACCTTAATCACTTACAGCAAAATCTGCCACCTACACTTCGCGATAAAAACGTTCACCCCGTAAAACTAGTACGAAACACGGAAAAATATACAATGAAATGCAAACCAAACTTCCAAAACTTCTCACAAACTACAAAATGTCAAGAGCCGTTTACCGATTTATCGCTCTGGTCCAAGCATGCTGGATGATGGCTGAAATTCACAGCCGCCTTAAGAATTCGACGCACTGATGCAGTCTATTTGTATTTAAGATTTTTCTTCTTGATGAATTTGTTTGTAATTAAGAGGAACTATGGCTAGGTAAGAAATTAAAATAGATACGGATCATATAGGTATAAAAAAATAACTACAGAAATATATATAGAGAACTTTCTCGAAAGTAAAAAATTTACATTTGCCCGGAGCAGAGCATAGAAGCCCGGAGTATGAAGTATGAGAGTGGCGGACTATGTTTGCCAGCACATGCATCGTTTTGTCAAAGCTGCGTCATTCCATGCAAACAGTTTTTGATTTTATAAAAAGTTTATTTAAGTAGGTTTTCGTTTTCCTATCCTTATCGGTTTAAATGTTGTATATAGCAAATACGAGTCAAAGAAAGTAATACTGTTAAAAAGCTATTTTAAAGTTTCGTAATGAAAACAAATATACGTTTCCTTTTTTGACACTAGACATTTTTGACGTTGTTGCCACTAGATTTGCTTCAAGGCGGGGGCGTCACAATTTTTGCTAAACTGGGCCTTAACATAAACAACTTTATTAATAGGGTAATCGATAGAATTATTGGCCCCTCCCTAGTTATTGGCACCCTTTCCTTTAAAACCGAATAATAAGAAAACATTTATTGTAAATTACATTTGTGTGGCAACATCGCAATATCAAATCATTCTTTAACGTCTTTACGAAATTTGACAAACGACAGTTGACTCATCCCGCTCCAAAAAGCAACACCATTGATAGAGTGCCGAAGTCTATAGTGCATTTCAACCTTTTCAACGCAAACTGGTAAGCTCTAGGTAGAACTAGTTATTGCTTATTTTCTTCATATACTGTTACATCCATTTGTGATTTAATTATATCATGTTATTGATTATTTATTTGGGATATTCAACTAATATAATCTAAAAATATACAATAAAACCCTTAAATAATTGGGAGCCAATCATTGTCATTATGTTGGGACTGAAAAACAATAATTGGCCCCCATGCCAATAATTTTATTATGAAAAAATAAATAACACTTCTTATTTTTATGTGAATATTGCCTTGGGTTAATATAAAAAAAATGATAATTGAGGTATTTTCGACATATCTCAACAAAAAATAGTTATTGGCATAGTGCCGATTATTGTACATTTGAGGTGCCAATTATTGGTGTTTGGAAGGTTTTCACTCGAATAACGTTATTTAACTGAATAATTAATAAAAACTGTTTCACTATACGGGGTGACACATTTTTTTTACATTTAGCTCAACAGCAATATGCCAAAGCCGGAACTTGGAGAAAAATATCACAAAAGATACTCCGAAGAAAATCTACAGAAGGCCATTGAAGCTATTAAAAATGGAATGCCCAAAAAGGAAGCTTCTAGATCTTTTAAAATTCCTCGAGCCACACTACAATTCAGAATGTCTGATAAATTTGTAAAAGCCAGACATGGACCCCCCACAATACTGACAGACGCCGAAGAAAAGACATTAGTGTCACGAAAAAGGATATCCAAAAAGGAAAGGGGATGTTCAGATATCTGTGAAACAGTTCTTGGATTCACAATCTAGAAAAACAATATTTTTGAATAATAAACCTGGAGACGGGTGGTATAGAGCTTTCATGGATAGGCATCCCGAAATATCATCCAGAAAATCTAAGGCTGTAACCCAGGCATCTTCTAAAGTAAGTGAACCTGACATAAAAAAATGGTTTCAAGATATCTATATCTATCTTGAAAAAAAAATTACCTTGATGTCCTTGAAGACCCCAGGAGAATCTAGAACGCCGACGGACCCACTTTATGTTTTGGCCACATACAAAAAATGTTCTGGCCTCTAGAGGATCACGAAATGTGTACGAAATTGAGAGTGGTCCATCAAAGGCATCTATAACCGTTTTGTTTGCGTTTAGTGCAAGCGGTTTGACTGCACCTCCCCTTATATACCCATACAAAAGAATGCCTAAAGATATTTCCAGCTCAGTTCCTGCGGAATTCAGCATTGCCTATAGTGACTCAGGATGGATGAAGACCGAAATATTTTATGAATATATCGGAAATACATTTTACAATTTTTTAAAATCCTCAAATGTTCCATTCCCAGTTTTACTTTATGTTGATGGCCACAAAACTCATTTGGATAGGAACTTAACGGGACTTTGCTCTAGCCTTGATATTATTCTTGTAGCATTGTATCCCAATGCTATAAGAATTTTACAGCCGGCTGACGTTTCGACATTTAAGCCCCTCAAAGATGGCTGGAGAAGGGGGATAATTCGATGGAGACGAGATCACCCAATGGAAAAGCTTGACAAAAAACATTTTGCAAGCTTATTAACAACTGTAATTGAAGAAAGTGTGAGACCACAAGTTATTATCAATGGATTGAAGGCGTGCGGTCTTTATCCATGGAGTCCGAACGCAATAGACTACAAAAAATACCTGGGAGGCACCACAAAAAAAATCTAGATGACGTTAAAGAAGAAGATGAGATAACACTAAAGTATAAAGACTTCAAAAGTTTAGTAGAGGAAGATAGGTTAAGGCGATTTGAAATATTTGAAGAACGATCGGAAGAGTCCACGGAATTTAAAATTCTCTTCAAAATTTGGATAAAATTTCAAGAAGCAATAAGAAAAAATGAGAGAGATGCTGATTATAACAAAATCGTAGCAAATCAGGAAACGATTGAAGAGCAAATCCAGCGATTTGAACCTACTTCAGATCCTACAGATGTTGACACTAATCTGGATATTGATGATTCCTTAGAAGCTAATGAGATTCTTGGAAGGCTAATGAGATTCTTGGAAACTTAAATTCGCAAGTTGACTTGGAACAATGCGATGTGTCCACTGGTATGGGAAATATTGTAGTAACAGTGGCAGACGTTCACAAAACTCATCACGAAGACCAAACTCTTCCATTCAAATCTACTCGGTTGAGTCACAATGAATCCGAACCTCAGGTACAACAAATAGATACCCACGATATTCCCAACAATTCCATATTAAATTGTGAAATGGATGCGGGTTTGGAAACCGTTAGGGTGAAAGTTGGAGACATCATCAACATGAACGATATTGAAATAATGGAACTTGACACGGTAATTGACAATAATGTTGTTTTAGAGATGGTACCGTCAGAGGGTTCTGCCACAAATAAAATAAATAGGTAGGACAGATGGATGTTCTAGGATTGATTACGTAAACACAAAAAATGGCTCTAGAAGTCTATCAGAAGTAGCATCCCAAAGTTCACCAATTCTTTCATTATGGAATGCCAACCTTAGCCTGCAAGATCATTTGCATTGGCCCTCCACTCCTATTAGAAAAGGAAAAAGGCAAGTTGAAAAGGTGCCCTTTGTTTTGACTTCATCAACCTATAAAGAAATCCAAGAGAGAAAGGAAACAGAGAAGTTAAATTTATCTTTATACAGAAGGAAAATCGAAAAAAAGAGAAAGAGCTACAAAGAGAAAAGAAAGAAGAAGAGAAGCTAAATAAGAAAACAAAAAGAAGAAAGAGAAAACCAAGTAACATTGATAACATAATTAGTATAAATAAATCACCATCTCGATCACCCTTTGCTGATGTGAATAGTCAACCTGATAAAATATTAAAACTGGATGTCCTATCTGCCCTTCAGCACGCCAGGAGAAACTTAAGTTTTGACGTGAGCTCTAACGAAAATGAGAGAACAGAAGAAGATATTACAGATGACATTTCATTTCAAGAATATACCCCACACCAGTTTACAAGTAAATCACTTTTTGAAGGGTTGTGTTTCTCATGCACTCTAAATTTACAACAAAGAAATTGCGGTATAAAATGTTCAATGTGTGCAACGACCTATCATATTAAGTGTATTGAGAAAAATAATTTACATAAGTCTAATTCTGCAACATTTACTTGTTTAACATGTTGTAAAAAGATGTCTGATAAAATTTAATATCTGTTTGTCTCTGTTTTTGAGCAGCTTTTTGCTTTTCTAATTTTTATGTTTGAAAATTGATTTTTAGCTATAAAATAGCATACATCTACCCGTTAAACATGTTCTGAAATGATGTTTGATGAAATGTCTTTTCTATTTGTATTCATTTTAAAGCAGCTCTATGATTTTCTGTTTTATTTTTAAATATTATCCTAGAATATTTTTTGCCATAAATAGGAAACATTCAAACATGCTCTAAAAATGCCTTCTTAAACGTTTTGTTTGTTTTGATTTTTTATTTTATTCTTAGGTAACATTTTGTGTTTTTTTTTTATTTTTAATGTTAAAAAATAATTTTTTTTGTCATACAATACCATTTGACACTAGGGGGAAAATAATAGAAAGTCAAGGTGCCAATCACCGTATTCACGGGGCCAATAATTATGTATTTGTGTAGTTTTAAATATATTTATTTTTTATAATTTCTTGGTTTGGTTATTTATTTTCCTAATTTTTGTACAAAATTCCTTAACATTCGAGGAATTTAGACGCATATTCTTCACTTCCATAGAAACTTAATTACATAGGAATTTATCCGAATTAATGACAAGATATCCTTAAGGGGCCAATAATTGTATCGCTTACCCTATTCATCAAACCAACAATAGAAGTAGTATCGAAATGAAATCATTTTGAACGCAAAATAGAAAAATAGTATATGATCGCACGGGCACGAAATTAGGAAACCACCCGCTTGCAGGCAGATCCTAAAGCGCGAATGCTGTAAATATCAATTATTAAAGCTTGTATTTTATACTATTTTTTCTATTTTGAAAGTGTTTTAGTGAAGAAAAATATATATTTGTAATTTTGACAGTTGCGCGGCCATCTTCAGATTTTTTTTTCAAGGCCGGTCGTCACAATTTTTACTAAAGGGGGCCTTAAATGACATAAACCATTATTATATAGTCAAAGAGGATTTGGGCGCTTCCCAATGACGTGTCGCTGAGTATATTTGTTGGCGGCGTTCCTCTTTGCTCCTTCAGGCGGCGGCGTAACTCAGAAGGAATAATGACTCACTTACTTCGAAACAAACTGTACGTATATTGATTTCCAGGTTTGGTATACAGGAAACAGGAGGGTATGCACTTAGAATGATAACTATGTTTGAATATAATTTACCAGAATAGCGTAAAAAGCATGACCATTCGTTGATGACTGACCGGACTCGACCTATTTGGTTCGTTTAATTTGTATTGGTATGCTTTAATTTAGTTTCACTTTGATTTAGGTTCACTTTATTTTTCACTGACGTAACTTTAGGGAGGTTTGAACCTGTTACCAGAAAGCGTTTGCCCTTAACCCTTTCGCTGCGCATAGCTCAAGTGCCGCTGCTGTCGCTGTGCGCAATTAATTTACCGCTTGCGAGAATATTCGTCTGGAGCAGTATAGCCCAAATCGGTATTTTTTTTTAATATTTATTTTTGTGTTTTTCGTATATTTGTGAGTAATATTAGACGCGAAGTTGCAGGATGCAGGACGTACTTCAAATTTTCGACCTTCGGACCTGCGCATTTGGCAGCAGCGCAGTGTTATCGTTCTAATATTTCACTTCACGCATGGCCTAATATTTCACTTGACGCATGGCCTAATATTTCACTTCACGCATGGCCCTCTGCTCTGCTCGCTCCGGGGGCGTAACTAAACAAAACTAACCCAACGCAATGCCCAAAATCAAGAAAAATCAATTTTGAAAAATATATGAATTAGCACGTACGCATGCGTGAAGGCTCAGAATTGGTGTACCTAGACGCTAATCATTCGCGTACGCCTAACTCACTCCAATAGACATGGGTTAAACACACGTGCGAGAAAACTCGATTAGAGCAGTCAGATCCAATTTAATTTTGAGTCGCGACATATCTCGTCTGGAGCAGTTAACCGCTTTTCGAGATATCTCGCCTTGAATAGTGAGAGGGTTAAGGTACATCTAACCGGATGACCAGGTTTGGAAGGTTTGAACTTGTTACCAGAAAGAGTTTGCCCTTGAGGTACAACTAACCAGACGACCAAGTTGTTGTTTACTCGATTTGCAAGTTCTTTTATACTAAAATTTGTTGAATGTTGACTGATTGTTTTTAAAACATGGTTAGATAATAAGTATAATATTTTATCATTCAAGATCAAGTATCAAGTTCAAACTTCAGACTGATTGTTTTTTTAGTAAATACGATTTCTAGTTTACACATGCCCCCCTCCGTCTTGCATTGGTCCCCAATGCAAAAACATCTTTTTATACATTGGTAGCATGTACTTTATTATTATTATTATTTTCATATTTATCGCCAGTTCAGGACGTCCCCAAAAAAGTTGGTAATTATGCTTTAAAAAATGAATAGTTGTTACTAAATCCTTTACGGTTAAAAAATTCAAAAAGAAAAGAATCTCCCTAATAGATAAAAATTTGTTAGCGACTGTCAAAGAAATAAAAATAAACTGTTATGGTAGAGATGATCAAAAACTCATTTTTGATGAGTATGTTTAATAGAGGGGAACCTCCTTAACTATTAACGAGTGGTCCTCAATATTCGAATAGTCATATCGTTCCGTGCATAATTAAATTTAAGTTATATTTGAGCACTTTAAACTTTATTCTGGCCTATAGCTTAGTTCGGTCCTGGATTCCAGCCAATGGTTATCCATGGATGAAAGTCCCTACTAAATTCAAGATCCTAGTCGTGGGTCCCCATTTGGCTGCTATTTGTATCAGGACTCTATCTGAATTAGTTGTTGGCTGACATTGCATAGTGCTCCATGTAAATGTAAAAAATATAAACAAAATATGAGTACTTAATATTGGCATTTTCTTCTTATCGTAATGTTATATTAATACAAGTATGCGTTTCCTAATAGAAAAAAATCCTCTGCTAATATTTGTCATTTTATTTTTTATCACTCGGTAATTTTGATTGAAAATTATAATTATCATTTGAATCATACAGCATACGTATACTAAATAATTATATGGTTGTTTTCTAGGTGCGTTAAACATATGCCAGTACTTTAGTTGGTCCACTGTGTGCGTAAAACCGAAATGGAACATGGTTGTAAATATTATTAAAAACATATTGATGCTTAAAACAATTGAGAAATTCTTTTTTTTTTGATGCCTTGCATTTTTCTCGGCCCAGTACCTAATCGAAATGTAGAATAATAGGTGAATGTAATTCTTAAAGCAAGAATAGCAAGTGGCGTTCTAACAAAAAGTGGGACAGGAGCAAAAGGAACTGTCACCTGAAAAAGAAAGGAATACCCTGTATATTTTTCTAAAGGCATTATTATGGTTTCATAAATACCATATTTATAATAGATTGTGTACTAAATTTGAAGTAAATTTCGCAAAAATGTAGCATATTAAATAAGCTATTAAAAAGCGTTAATTTCAAAATGTAAGTCATTTAGGACATTATGTTTATATGAAGTAGTAGAATCCTGAATCACCTCCTGCAATATTTACACGACATTTAGGAACACCCTGTATATACGATTTCAAATTATTTTTTTGCTGAGCTATCCTTTCTTGATTACAACCATGGGAAATTACTTCATGTGCTAGTCGCTATATTTTTCCAAATTGGTTCGCTATATTTGATATTTTTTTAAATAAATCTTAAATATATGCTTCTCGTTAGGAGATGTTTGACACTATTTACCTAAATAGTAAAGTGCTATTAAGGAAATTGTAATGGTTTACTTCCGTTTAGCACTAGGACGTGTTTGCAAAAGCCATCCAACGGCGTTGCCAGATCCCCATATTGTTCATTCGAACTATCGCCGCATTCCAAACATTGAACATAATTTCTACAGTACGGGGAACAAATAGTTCAAAGCGATATTTGGAATGTCAAATCAATTACCTAAAAAATGACAATTCAACAAAAGGCAAAATATGGTGAATAAAAATAATAGAAATTAGAACGCAAAATGAATAATGTATCGAATACTTTAAAAAATGCGTCAAAAACCAAAGGGAATATTATTCTTACATGAACTGGTATCTTACTTTATCGGATTTAAGTGAAATTTATCAACTAACAAGCTGTTAGCAGATATCATAAAAATGGCAAAATTTGCAGATTATTTTGTTATTTGTGGACTGGATTACACCTCGGGCCTAGAACCAGACAAATATTCAGGTAAATCTGCCGCTATTGATCATGCAGAGGCGTACATTATTATTATAAAATATTACATATATAATGGACAGCTGGTCTGTTTCATAATTATTTATTAATACAAATCTTATTTTTTGTTTACAGATAACTTACATATTTCACCTTTGGAACGTTCATACAAATGTAAAGTTTTAGCCCACTATCCAGAAAATAACAAAGGAAATCCATTTGATGAGTCTGCAGTTTGCATGGTAAAATATTTCCTAAATTCTTGATATGCACTCGAGATACACTTAGATATTTACTATTTTGGTTCCACTTCTTCTAACATAACAATTGTG
>MU182548.1:297278-324883 GCA_016904865.1 Pissodes strobi | reverse complement strand
TAAATTCTGCATCAATGGCATACAAACTTAAGTACAGTATGACACGTTTTTATTTTTATTTTTTCAAAAATAAGAAAAATTTTATGGCTTGGTAGGATTTTGCAAAATAAAAAAGCGAAAATAAGTAACAACAAATTTTTATATTCAAGAATAATGAAAGAAAATACAAAATTCGGCTAACTTAAGCATCTACACTGTATCAAAATTAAAATCTAGCAGCTCCACGTCGAATCCATCTACATATTCAACGATGTTTTTGCCAGATTTTAAGTTGATATAAAAGGGCAGAGCATCTGCTGGTATAAGATGCATAATTTCTTGCAGGTTCTTAAGTTTGCTTAGAATCTCTCATAGTAGTTTCTTGGTAAACATCATCAGTGTCATTAATTGCATATTCCAATAAATTTAGTGCATTATTATTTGAATTAGGTTTAACCACTTCAGGTTCTGTTTTGTCCAAAATTTTTAACTTTTCCACTATTATTAGCCTGTGATTCTTCTGCAACAACCGATTTTTTTATGCAAACATCGGATAAATCAAGACGTAATGAAGGGTGCATGTTGAAAAAAACACCCCACTTTGTATTAATATCATTTCAAGTTAAATAATTATTTGTTACTAATCTGGTACATACGAATTTGTAATATTTGCAAAAACCTACCAACCAATAATCTGTGCAAACAATATATCTATAGGTAACCCACAATCTAACCCACAATGTATCTTTTGTAAGAATTTAACTAGTTGCGTCTCTACTCTAAGGATCAGACTAAATAAAATTTTAATTGAATAATATCCTAGAAACTATTATAAAATATACAAAATGAGTTAAATAATAAATTATTAATATTTATTGCTATTCTGGTACATAAGAATTTGTAATATTTGCCTTGTTTGTAAATCTGCATGAACCTACCAACCCACAATATATCTATAGGCAAAGAAAGTACTACTATTTTAGGTAACCCACAATCAAAGAAAATTCTACTACGAATAGAAGACTCATGCTTATGGGCGCGCGTGAAACGGCTCAGAGACCTCAATGTGCTCACAAATTTTGCTTCGCGGCGGTAACCCTCGGACGATTCATGCGCCACGTTGCCAAAATTTCGCAATACGCAAATAAGCAACGCGTCGGTAGCCGCACCGCTATAGCTGCCGCGTTGGTTTTTGTTTTACTTCTAACACGAATTGGCAACAGCGGGTTTACCGCAGGCGCATTTCAAGCGACCTTCTGTCGATGGGGCCAGGCTTTTCAGAGTCTGGCCCCATTTCGGGGATCAAATATTTAACATGTGGTGGGTTTTCTTATCGTAGTAGTATTTTCTTTGCCACAATGTATCTTTTTTAAGAATTATATTTAACTAGTTTAAAAATATACTGAATATAATTATTATGTACTTTCGATTTTTAATATAGTTCCAGGTTTTCCATAATTGGACATTATTCTTAATGTTTGCCCGTGAAACATGCTTATCACTCACTCACTTATCAATAATTTTTGGTACAATAAAAATGTATATTTACCCATACAGGTCAACGAATACTGATTTAGAATGTCCCCGTTTTGCATAGCTACCATCCCACTTGGATGGCTAATGCAGACCGCGGAATTTAAATTCTATAATCTAGTGAGTTAACCAAGTGGGTTGGAAGTTTTAAGCTAAACTGAAGAGTACATATTTTTATTCACTGATTTTTACGCATGGAAATTTCCAAGGTCTAGAGTCGACATTGGGTTGAAAGGTTTTTGCAGAATAAAGAAGTATAAATTATTGACCAAAATACCCGATTATCTCATTTTTTCATATAATGAGGGTTGGTAGCTTTTTACATAACAGGGCCCAATTATAGGTACCCCACGCCTGATATGTCTGTTCAGCGACTACGCCAGATTTTTCAACGAAAAGGAAGTCAGGCTAATGGTTCTGATCGATTTGGATACGGGGTCTGGTCTCGGACTACTTTAGATTAATCTATGAAATAATAGATAATTTTGTAGCACAAACGTAAGTCATATGGGTCTATTGAATAAAAAGAAGTATTGGCTTCTACTTCCTCTTATTTAAGTATTTACTCAATATAAATTGAATAAAAGGTCAGTGACTACTTCATGTAAAAGAGATTACTTATGACCATAAGCAAACTCTTTCTGGTTCAAGTAGTTACTTAAAATATAAGGATTTACTTATAATTTTCCAGTACTAGCTTATTTTTATTTTAATAAAAATAAGATCTCTCTTAAATTAGTCAGTAATAACTTGATGATTTGTAAGGTAGCTATAAAGCATACTTTTTCGCGATGGTAGTTGCTAGTAAACTTTGTTAAACATGGTGGACTTCATAAATGTTCGTAACAGGAAGAGTTATAGGGAGAGACGAAGCATCAGCCCAAGCAAATCTAAGCTCTTATTGCGTTTTAAAAGTGAAAATATAGACTATCTTTCAGATTATTTTTTACCAGAGGTTGATGAATCCAGAGGAGGTGCACTTGCCGCTCGACAAAAGATGGAGATATTTCTACGATATGTTAGTGATACCGGATTTCAAACAGGTATTGGTGAAGATTTTGGAGTTCATCATACAACAGTATGCAAAACCATAAGCAAAGTAGCTGATTGTATCTTCGAGAAGGCCCACTACTGGATAAAATCCATCTAATCTAGATGCCATGGAAGTAGCAAGATTTAAATGGTCGAACCGATTCCAAATTCCTACAGTCATTGGTGCTGTAGATTGTACACATGTTCAAATTAAAAAACCACCACAATTTGGCGATGATTTTATTAACAGAAACGGATTTTCTAGCATAAATGTTCAAGTAGCTTGTGATGCTAATGACATGATTACAAGTGTAGACGCTCAATGGCCTGGAAGTGTTCACGATTCTAGAATCTGGAGTTCCATATATCAAAATGTGGCAAGATTTCAGGGTAGTTTCTGCCTTCTTGGAGACATAGTGGAGTAAAATCACAGTGCAATTATAGCTTTGAGTGATTCGGAGGTATAACCAAATGAAACCTATACCATCTTGTAGAGGACACTTTGGGGCATAGGAAATGGACAACTTTTTTTAATAGTACCGAACTTTGAAAACCGCCCTTAAACGTGACTGAGCTCGAATTAGAAATACTACATTTTTCTTCACATTAACCGTTGTATTAATTCAAGTATACAGTCTAAAATTCTGATTTTTAGCAGACTTATACTTGAAATGTGAGCGCTTCTAATGACAGTTTAGAAATTGAAAAACGTTTTTGAAAAAAAAAGTTAGGAATATAGAATTATCAAAATCGTGCATCTAAAACTTCACCCTGCGGCGAGCTATGTAAATTATTGAAAATTTCTAGGCATACATATCGAGTGAAATGTAGCCAGAACATTAACAAAGTTTACTTGAACTTGAACGGTTATAAAACTATATTTTTTCCGAGAGCCTTGGAATGCGCTCTGATTCCGAAGGCGGTTAGCGGCTACCAGTCTGGAAGTCATCTGCGTTAGCGTTACATCTAGAAATAAAATAAAAAAAATCTATAAATAGGTATAGAGTAAGTAATTAAATCGTTTTGTATGAAATTTACTTTAAATGTTTTCCTCTTCGTCATCCTCGTACAACTCAGGAACATTGTTCTGACAATTTTTGCAGGAACAATCGCTGCAGCATTTTAAGCCCTCTTTTAAGCATACACATTTATTATTTTGATATAATTTGTCTTTGCAGAAGATGTTCATTAGTTGCCTTATATTCGTTGGTATGGGATCAGCGGTCATCAAAACAGGCTCTAGAATGCCATTATTCCTAGTCCAACCAAAGTTAATAGGGTCAAGTAGAGGCATAATAGGTATATGACTGGACATCCATATACGCAGTTGATATATGCACCTAAAATTTTGGTTATCGCATAAATACAGTTTTTTTTATAATATAAGTACACCTACCTCAGTACATGCTGGTAAAATGCGCCATCTGTTGGTGGAAGTTCTGAAGCGGACTTATTGGAAGTTGTGGTCAATTGATACCTCAATTCATTGAGGGTTTGAATGGCCTCATTCTTACTTCTAAATAGGGTCAGTGCAAATTTGGTGGCAATATTAACAGCTTCGGTTGTAGACACGAAGTGCAGTTTTGATAATTCTTTAAAGGCTCCGAGATTTTTAGAAAATACATCATATGCGGTTTTTTGCCGATCTTAAACATTGCATTTGTGGTATCGCATCCTGTTAATACATGCAACGCTGGTAAACATTTACAAATTTCATTTTCTAGTTTCTGCACTATTTCAGATATTGAAATAACCCTTTTTTTATTTCCATGTCCTAATTCCATTTCAAGATATGTTTCTTCCAAAGAAGTTGCTTTAATAAATTCAGAATAGTAGTAAATAAGTAACACGAGAACATCTGTATCTACAGACTTCACCAAAACTTTCTTTTGGTGGAGTATCTGATATTCATATAAAACATGGATTACAAGTCGCGTATCAGCCTCATCATGATTTGATTTCAAATCTTTCAATTCGGTTACACCATCCTGGTTGACAGAAAAACATAACTCTGGATTTTCAAAACCACCAGCGATGATCAGAGTTTCTGCTATTTGTAATTGACCAACTGAATGTTCCAGAATATAACCACTCACAAATTTCTATAGAGATCGTTTATTTTCTGACAATTTCAAAAAATTCCGAAACTTCACCACTTTTCTATTTCCAGAAACTTCATACGCATATGTATCTGTGAAATCACCTCTTCTGCGTCTTTCCAAAGATTTGACCGATTCATCATATCTATCAAAAACCACTGTTATCCTCAGTGCTTCATAATTTCGGCCTATAGAAAGAATTTGCTTCAGAAAAATAAATGCAAGTTGATTAAAAGTGGAGAACGCTTTCTCATTAAGTCCTTGAATAACTACCATGCCATCTATTATAAGTGAATTCACAATTTGAGGAGAAGCAACTGTTACACATGGTTCAAGTTTTGATACTAAATCAGACTTAGCTGTTTTTCGCATACTTTCATCTTCGTGAAATAAGCACATTGGAACCGAAGTTAATTCATAAGACAATAAGTCGCTCAAATTTAAAGACTGAAATCTAGCTGCTGCCACTATCCTTCTGAACATAATTTCCGTTCCAACAAATTTTTTAGAAAACATGCGGTCTCTTGTTTTGGTGTCCGCAAACGTAGTAACCTTTCCTTTTTTTACGGGCTCCCAGAAACTTTTGCAACCACTAATAAGAACGTTTTCAATGAAATGCTCGCATTTGCTTTTAGCAGTCTCGAAAAAATTTGAAAGATTTTGCTGAATTTCATCTGAAGCTTTCCTCCCTGTGCATATATTTATAAGAAAAGGAGGGCTGTCAGATAAATTAAACGGATTGCACCATTCTGTTTCAATATGCGTAATAATTTTTAGAACATCACACTCATTTCGATTTCTTAGAGAAACACCTTCATTGCGTGTTCTGCTTGCTTTGTCAAAGAATACATCTAAAATATAAGAACAAAACAAATTAATATACTTCTACGCGTAAAGACATAGAGCTCTTACCTTCAAAACGTTGCGCATATGATCCTACTATGTGGCGAGTTACCATCCACCTTAAAAGGGCAGTAGGTTTTTGCGTAAAGCCGACTACACCCGAAGAACTTTTGCAATCTCTGTTAATCGACTGTTCCAAAGCCATGTCTGAAGCTACACAATTAAATTTTTTTTCTGTCGTCTTTTTTACTACGAAATTTCCCCGTTTCAGATATTCATGCATCTGCGGATTCATCGACTTAAGCTCCAACATATCTTTCAGATATATGGGCACCCACTTTGCATATAGATGCCTTCCTCCGGCTACTAAATATGGTAAAAGTTCTTGAGTACATTTCAAATGCAATTCAAAATCTGCGGTCCGTTCAGCTCTGAGAAGATCTAATAACAGATCAACAGCTTTTAAAAAAGAAAGCCAGTAGCCAAATGTGAATGATGATTGTCTTCCAATACCTTCAAATTGTGTTACTTTTTCTTTCAATGGTGCAAGCTTTCTTAGCATGTCCTTTAATGAGTCTTCGTTGAACCGTTCATTTTTTAGATCTTCTACGAAGTAATCGGTGGAAAATTCCTCACACTGATTTTCTTCCATCCACTTCCTGAAGGAGTCATAAAACAATCGAAACAATGCATCGGCGCAAAGCGTTAGCGCACGAATACCTCTAGAATATTGTTTACCTTCCAAAATCTGTTTACAAGAGTTTGTAGCATAAACATCTGTATCAGAAAGCATATTATTTAGACCACCATCCCTATAAAGAAAACCTATGCTAGCAATGAAAGCCATAGTAAGGTGCATTCCTCCCAACTGAAGGGCGACTTTGCCATTAAGAGCAGGTGGTTCATTCCATAATATTTCCTGTGCTTTTGAGTAAATTGCCAAATCTGCCGTGATGATAATATGTTTTTGATTTAAACATTCCGCTAATTGAACCAAACGAAGCATCGAAGTATAAATCGTGTCAAATTATGTGGGAGGATTATTTAAGAACGGTAGGTAAGCTATCGTAGACACTTTCACATTGTCATTACAGATAAGGTTGTGGTATTCGCTCCATCCTAGGAAAGGTTTTTCTTTATCTAAATATTGAAATAATTTCCAGGCGAAATTGAGATTTTGTGAATAATCATACTCTTCAGGAGAAAAATTGAAGTTGTTGGTCTTTCTAGGTTCAGGTCTTTTATTAGGTTTATAGTATTTTTCAATATTCTGAAATGACAATCTCCACTTCGTCAGCCTTCAATGAATATTCGGTGGATTTTGGAACTTCATCGGTTGGTTTTGAAGTATCACATTTTTCTTGAAAAACCACCAAAGCCATGGAATGGGTTGTATTTTTTCCGTCTATTGTATCCTCGTTCAAATCCAAATTGTCGATGCTTGCATGTATGTAATTCAGTTTATCGTCTTTTACCATTTCAAGCCCATAAGGTTTGTAACAATTATGATCAGTATTTAAACCTTCTTTTGCTAAAGCAGTCGTCATATTTCTTACGTCGCTGTAGGAACATGAAAATCCCATTGTATATAGAAGATCTATAACTTTCCTGCTTCTAACAGTATTATATAAAAATAAACCTAAGCCTATATGCAAATTATTCTTTGAGAATCCTTTACAATAGAAACTCATGATAATATTTGAAAGAGTTAGTACCTCAACGCTCATTTCTGAGTTCTCAGAATCATCACCTAACTCATCAGTTTTTAAAAGCCATTTTGAGAACAACAACAAAATATCAGGCACCTGTTTTTCAAATTGTATATTCCGTCAAGTGATGGAAATGCTTTTTTAGGCATTTTACACTCAGACATAGCAGTTCTTAATATTTCGCAAGCCCTGTGTAGTACCTGTTTCTCTGAAAGAGGTGCACCCTGAAAATATTCCTCTTCTGAACTAGTAGATTTGGCATCATCAGAATTAAAATATTCAGCCTTATCCATATCAGAAGCGCAAATAATATCGCATTTACCAGGTCAAGATATAAATTCTATCTCCCTCGGAAACTTCTTTTGCAACATTTGCTTCAGTCTGTGAGATTGCACTGACATTTCCTGGATAGTTTCAGCAATATTATTGTATAACTTACAGACTCCAACCAATGTAAGGGTTTCATGTTTCACAATAACATGTTCCTTGACGTAATTCTCCGTTTGTATACGTGCTTTGCCCGAATATTTTTCATTGCCAATATCAATACGAATTTTACTATTTATGTTTCGCTTTGATACATATTGGCTATAGCAAGTTTTATGATATTTACAGTCATAAGCAAAAAGATCCAAATAGTTAGCAAGTAGTGAAATCATTTCAGGATCATTTCGGTTTTTCGCTGCCTCCAAGATATTATTTCTGGTTGAAGCGCCTGTTCCTACGAAATAAAAGTAATGAACTTATAACAAAATCAGCATTAAAAATATTTCTGTAAGACTCCACGTTTTTCATTATTTACCGAGTATGTTTTTAGGTCGGTGTGTTGTATCACGTTGTATTTACTGGGGATATAATTGTGGATAATCCACGCCGTTTGACAAAGACGTAACAGTTTAAAATAACAGGTATGGTAACAAACAAATTCATGACAACAGCATCGTAAAGCCAACTTAAAGCGCACAATTTTGCAAATAAAAAAAAAATCAGTCGTACAAAAAATTGTATAAGCCCCACGAGCGGTAAAGATTTACTGATCTCACGCAATATTGGAGAAACATTGTCATCGATCAGCAAATGTTACTCAATTTATATTATTTACCTGTTTGAATAGCGGTGAGCCCTTCTTTTTTCTTTTTCCCTGTTCTTTTGCAAAATAAACACATTTTACGTATATCGAAAGATTGCTGGCTTTTTCTAGTATATGGCACGCCACTTGTACTTGGTTGTGCGTCATCACTGGACGATTTTACTTTCTCCATTATAAAACTAACATTCATATTGCTAATATAAGAACTACGACATGACGTGTGAAATTTGAAATTCGTATTTCCCGATAGAATCGAATCCTTGTAAGGTACAATATGCTTAGAAAAGTCATCCTGTCTTTTTTCCGCCGCTGTCAATATTGTCAACAAACCCTTTTTTGTAGGTTTTCCAACGAAGTCATTTTCTCGCGAATCGCATGGTTTTCCGCAAATTAAACAACTTGTAACACTTACGGCAGCCATATTGCTCGATAAACAGTCAACGGCACAAAATATTGAAAGAAGTGTAATGAATCTGCAGTATCTACACTATTACAACAAAATTACAGCAAGTTAAACACTGTCAACAAACACACAAAGCAATATAATGGTGCACTGCTCAGTTACGCGGAAAAACAATTCCGTCGCGTCGCGGTTCCCGATGGGCTAGAGCGCATTCCAGGGCTCTTGGTTAAAAATTCAGATTTTTATAACTATTGAAGCTAGCGACTTAATTTTTTTTTAAAGTTTGTCAATGTTTTGACTACATTTGACTCGATATATATCTATAGAAATTTTCAATAATTCACATAGCTTGCCGCAGGGTGAAGTTTTGGATACACGTTTTTGATAATTCTATATTCCTAACTTTTTTTTTCAAAAATTTTAAACATTTTTGAAATTTCTGAATTGCCATTAGAAGCGCTCACATTTCAAGTATAAGTCTGCAAAAAATCAAAATTTTAGATTGTATACCTGAATTAATACAACGGTTAATGTTTAGAAAAATGTAGTTTTTTTAATTCGAGATCAGTCACGTTTAGGGGTCATTTTAAAAGTTCGGTACTACTAAAAAAAGTTGTACATTCCCAATTCCTATGCCCCTAAGTGTCCTCTATAAGATGGAATAGGTTTCATTTGGTTATACCTCCGAATCACCCACCCTCAGAAAACAGCGAGTTGGGTGAGCGATTTTGTTCCACTAACAGTGGATATGGAATTGCTCCTTGGCTATTAACACTTTTAAAAATCCTCAAAACCGAATCGAGGAATTATTCAATATCACTCACTCCAAGGAAAGAGTCGTGATTGAGAGAGTTTTAGGACAACTAAAGCAAAGGTTTCCATCCTAGGACAGAAGGTTAAAACATATTTGTCAAAAATTATTGTTTGTTGTGTTGTTTTACATAATATTAGCAAGTATCTACGAGATGATTTTGGGTTTGCATTAGATGAAATTGAAAATCCGAGAGACTTCGATTACGTGTATGATGAAATTGAAAACAATAACATCCGTCAAAGAGGCACTGAGAAACGTCAAACAATACTGGAGACAATGTTCGGTCATAATATTTAAATAAAAACTCTGGGTAAATAATTTTTTTAAAATTTGGGAATTTTTCAAAATTGAATTAGCTTTTAATTGAGAGTTAAATCAACTTAGCCACTGTTGAAAATAAACAATCTTTTGGGAGTTCGTTAGACGGGATTTTATTTTATTGATTTTATTCTAGTACTTATTTAGGTATTAATTAAATATTGTTAAAAAAATATTTTTTTTTTAATAAAAAGATAAAATAAACTCTTTCAAAAATTTAGATACATACTTTCCTTTATAACGTTTTTCTTTGCAGTAGAATGTTATACTTAGTTAATTTAATTAAATCAGAATATTAGAATGTAGAATGGTATAGACTTAGTTTCTTTAATTAAAGATTAAAGCACTTTTCTAATTTTTATATTTCATTTACTTGTAAGTACAAACACAATAGAAATTTTATTACATAAAGTTCCTTATGTAAAAACATTAACATAATATATACAAATCATGTTTCTTTTTAGTCACTACAAGTATAAATTCTCGTAATTCTGATAGAATGCCGCTTGAACCTCATTGTTTCCCTAAGTTACTTTCGGGATCATGGTTTGGCCGATTTGTCAGCCTATCTATCATAAGTTGTTCCCTTTTGGCTTGCAATCTAGCTACATTTTATTGCTTAAGTAAAACAAGGCGTTGCAGTTCTTGGGTTGACATTTTTTTTGTTTCTTCATTTTCTTGTTTCAATACTATTTTCTGTGGCCGCTTTTGTACGATGCTTGTAGGTGAAGGCAGTAACTGTGAATCCATATTATTTACGAAGAATTTTGAGAAGTATTTTGGACATCATTCTCTGTTCCAATAGAACATGCAACAGGAATTTTCACAAAAATTGGATTTTTTTCGTAATTCAAAGGTTTTAAAAACTCTTCTTCCCATTCTTGTAGTTTGATTTCTTTATTCCCGGTAACATTTTTATCAGTTTTTTTCTTCACGTCCGTTTTCATATTATTGAGATTTTTTTTTAACTTCTCAACAGTAGTATTTGTTCCAAATATTTTGATAAATTCGTCTTTGAGATCTTTCCATGCCTTTTCTTTAGCTTGGATTATAGTAGGAATCATTGTTTTATTCAAAAGAACCTTGTACGTATTTAGCAATTTGGCAAATATCAGTCTGTAACCGCCAATTTTTACCGGCAATACTTCCTCACTCGAAGACATTATTGCGACGAATAGAACGATACACCACAGTTTCTATAGACTCTGGATACACCGCTTAAACTTAAAAAGAAATGCTTACTTGCAGCAGAGTCTATAGGTATTCTAAATTGCAGCAGTTACACTGTTGAACACAACCCTGTTACGACTTGTTTTGTATGAATTTTTGTTTACAGGGCTGCGATCGCGTTCACATGTAGTTCATTTGTCACACGCAATGAAAAAAGTAAATACTTATAAGTATAAGTAAGTACTTACAAGTAATTACTCAATATTGAAAAGATTTTTCCGGTGTTTACTTTTAAGAGAGTTCTAATTTTTATTCATATAAAAATAAGTAATAGCTTGTACTTAGAAGTTTTAGCTTTTTCTTATAAGTTATGACTTGCAAGGTAATACTTTTCTTTATTCAATAGACCCATTGACGAATATATCACACTTATAGATTTTTCCTTATCCGATTTATTAGAATTTAAAAACTTTACTCTAAATATTTCTTATTTGATAGCAAATAAGACTAGTTTTTTTTTAAATATTTTTGATAACCAAAAATTAATTAACAAGTCAGGGGTTATAATCACGATGAACAATTTAAAAAATGAAATTATGAATCAAATATTGTAATGTTTATAGTCAATGGCCATTGCGAAATATTGTCACAGATTCTCAGCTTCAGCTATTTGTTCTATTTGTTTGGAATAATGTTACGAACCAAATTTTCTATATTTGGAGTGTTGAGAATTTCTCGTTCAGTGAAAAATAATTTGTTCTTTATTTGGCAATTTTTATTATTCGTTCTGCAATTTTTATTATTCTTCAGTATTTGTGATATCTTACTTAAGTTCTTAGGACCATCAAATTACTGATGCAGAGAACGGGGAAACCATTTAATAGACAAGTGTTTTTAAATACCATTTTCATTAAAGAATAAAAGCGTTGAAACTTTGGCCTAGAAATGGTTTCGATAACAAGAGAGGAATTTGCCACTAGATCTGGTCTTCTTTAAATTATCAATTTTTCGGTTTTCATTAGTAAGCAAAGGACCGTATTAATAACACTGGGACACGTTGACGTTGTATAAAAATATAATAACATTATATGTGTAATTTCTAATTATGTCCTGAAAACAAAGGCGTAATTAAACACAAACCCAAATCAAGTTTAATAATTATACATTTTATATGCGTAATAGTACGAAAAGAAGAATTTTTTACGATCTTTTGTTCGATAAATATCGGAAAAAATGTCGCATTGTTTCTTAGAAACAATGCACAGCGGTGACCTTATAAAAGCGCTTTTTACTGCTTTTGCGTGGATAATTGAAATTACGAAAGGTGTTATTGTTGGCATTTCTGTTACAGTTTATTCACAGCCGTTTCTTAGAATTGGATTGTAGGACATAACGGGTGTGAAAAAACCGGTCAAGTACGGAGTCTCGTAGGACGAGGATTTTATGCAGTACCTACTAGGGAATCCAATCCAAATAACTGCTCGCGGAATTAGTCGATACATCTAATTTTATCGTCATTTGTAGGAGACTGTATCTCTGAAACGCTCTAGCCGAATTTTAAAAATGAAGAAGATTCTGGAAGTCCATTATTTCTTGAGTCAGTGGCTTGATGTGAGTTTCAATAAAAAGTTTCAGTGTTATACAGGGTGTGAAAGAATACAATGTAAAAATGTAAAATTTTAATTGTCTGCACCCAATAGTAATAATTTCAGAACTTTCATCGTAATCACATTTAGAAGTTTTGGTCGCTATCGTGGGACGTATTTGGCAGTTTTGTATTTTTTTTTTGTTTGGGGAAAAATGTTACAGGGCATTTTCAAAAAGTCCGCAATTTTTAAGTTAAAATTTCAGTTTAAATAATCAATCTCTAGCAGCTCTTTCACTTGATGTGGAACTCCTATGGACTTTATTATCTAGCTTCTTTGCAGAATTGCCATGACTTTAGCTCCTTCCAATTATCCTTCAAAATATGAACTTAAGTCAGCTATTAATTTAGGATGTCACTGCTGCAATCTGTTAGAACTCGACATCCATTTGCTTAGTTGGCTGTGGGAAGAAGCAGATTAAAAAAAACCATGGAAACGAATGTCAAATTAATGACCGTAATTCTCATCTGAATAAGTGTAATCTTGCAATATTTTTCATTGCGTAGCTTATCCTAAAAATGCCTTTAAGTGAAAATGAGCTACGAAACAGCACATTTGAACTGCGCAATAGCAGAATGAAGATGTATGTTTAGTGACGAATGTCGCTTTGCACTGTATGGATCCAATGGGCGAATGTTAGTTTGGAGAGAAAGGAATGAGCGGTATATCGAAGAGAATATGGAAGTTAGAGTGCCGTTTGGAGGAGGAATGGGCCGGAGTAATGAGGAATGGCAAAACTGATTTGGTAGTTTTGATTGGACAACGTATGAATGGCGTTAGGTATCGTGACTTGTGTGCGAATGAGATTGTCGTTCCATTTGCTCAGAACTTTGGCGAAGGTTTTATTCTGGTGGACTATAATGCTCGTCCACACAGAGTTTGAATTGTCCAAGAATGTCTGAGAGACCATAATATCTGCTTCCCAAGCAAAGTGTTGCCTAGCAAATTCCAAACGGCTCCTTCCATTCACTTTGAAAAGATGAGGCTTCTTCCATGGTACTCTGCTAAAAAGTTGTGCTTCGTTTAAACGGTTACGAATACTTCGAACGCTATGTTCCTTTGGATTTTCAACAAAAAGTTCTTTCCAAATATCAACTGCTGATTTGTGAGGGTCTATATTAGAAATGCGAACAATTCGGCGATCTGTTTCCACCCTCGTTTTTATGGGACTTCGTTTCCAAGGAACACTTCTAGTAGTTCCATGAACTCTAACATGATGAACAACAAGAGAAAGTTTGTAAAATAAAACAGAGGAGTAAAAGAAATGGATATGGCAGTCAAAATGGGAATAAACACTTAGTGGCAAATCACAACCGAATTCACGCACGATAACATTGTGCTGACACTAGCTTTTATCTAACTATGACACTAGACCGATAGTTCGACATATAGCGTCTTACGCAGATATTACAAATACGTCTTAGATACGTCGTCGTTTCGTTTTCACCGTCAAATTACCCTCCGTCTTATAAATGCGTCGTAATGAGACTAATAAGAAAACCTTCTTCCGTCGTAAGAATGCGTCTTTTGTGAGCCCCGTTACGGCTTCTGTAACTGACTGACTTCCAGCCGAAAAACTAACTCCTACGCCGCGCCGTCTTTTATCTGAATATCATTTTAAAGGTGTCAGCATTGCACTATCTCGCTTGGTGTTCGCTCTGAATTATTCGAATACAGATATGCTTTGTTTACAACAGCCATTTACCTTTTCCAATTATTATTGTGAGATATATAAGGTGAACAAATTAAATAGTATAATTATGTAAAGGAATAATTCTAACTAAAATATGAATATCCTACATCAAAAAGAGCAAGAACTTCAACATTTCGAAGAATTGGCGATTGCAGTTAGGGAGGTATGGGAAGCTATTCCTCAAGAGTTTATTACAAACTTGGGGGACAGCATGCCGAGAAGGACAGCAGAACTGCAGCAAAATCAGACCGCTGAAAATCGCAATTATTTTGTCGAAGCGAGAAACGAATACAAAAGTGTGATCGACGAAACTAAGAACAATCACAATCAAAGGAATAGGAATAAACTTTTGCAATGCCCCAGTGTCTCCAGGAATTTCTAGTCGGTAGCAGAGGCAGTAAGTAATAACTTTACAAAAACGTCTCTCCCACCTTTGACAGACGAACGTGGCATCACGGCGACTACAGCCAAGGAAAAAGCAAGCATACTCGCCAAAATGTTTTCATTGCACTCTACCTTAGACGTACCCCAAGGCAAGACTCTCCCCACCATATCGAACATCAACACTACCACAGTTTATACCGTACCCGAATCAGTTAAACAACTCTCCACGTGTTTTGAAGCCAAGCGCTTCAACCAATAGGGGAGCTGGGAGTTCTTATCTTGCGCCTGCGCTCAATGAGTGAACGCTGCCTTTATAAATACAACATCAGTTCGGCATATATGTATGTCTCTTTTCAATAAGATACCGCCCGTAAGGAGAAAGAGATAGTGTTGGCGGGAATTAACCGTAAAACGAGGCACGCAACAGGCTTGTATTGTGCTTGTATTCAGATGAGATCTCGATTATTGATTTTCGGCGCGGCGACAGGGAAAGTATGTTAATTGAAAAGCGAATACTACTATCTTGTTTGTTCGAGAGTCGGCTTTGTTTGTATAGTGCTTTTTGTGGACTGCTTTCGCGAATTTTGTGTATTAAATCCATAGACTTAGTTATATGCCTATGATTAGATCCTAGTTCGACTCTGTCCACGGCCCAGCTGGCCGTATAATTCTGACGTTTCCAACTAATAATGCGCATGCTCGAAATATGAGAATCCATGAAAAAATAGAATTTGGCTTCACTAACATCAAAGGTGCCGCCGGCTCAGAGTTGTATAACTGATTCGGGTACGGTATAAACTGTGACACTACCATGGCAGAAGTCAAGTTTCATCACCGTGATACTCGCAAAATCCTTAAAGAACTAGATACGCAAAAGGCATCAGGACCGGACGGAATACCTGCCTTCGTGTTAAAGAACTGCACCAACGAACTATCGCCCGTTTTTTTCCAGGCATTTCTTCACGGGAAAGGGATTTACCCATCTTCTTGGAAAGTCGCTCGAATGCAACCTGTTCCAAAAAAAGGCAAGAAAACCACGCCCTCAAACTATCGCCCATTGCCTTGGTTCCAATGATCTCCAAAGTCATGGAACGTGTCAATCAGTCAATCAGCAGCTACTCAAGTACCTCGAAAACAACAGAATAATCAGCGATAAACAATACGGCTTTCGCAAAGAGAGATCGACAGGAGATATATTGGGCTATGTCATTCATATATCATGGAGTAGGGCAATTGAGAACTACGGAGAGTCTTGAGCGATTGCGTTGGATATTAAAAAAAATAAAGTTGATGATGAGCCTTTGAAGATAAAACGTCGTATTCCAAACTGGATACCATGATTGGATAGAGCGGAAAAAGTGGCAATGCAAAAGTGCAATTCAATTTGAAATTAGTTTATAAATAAACTCAGAAAAAAAATTGGACGATTTTTCAATATTTCTGTTTTTTTTGCAGATATCTCTGAAAATACTAGGGATTTTAGAACTTTCTCAACGGCGCGGCATATTGTTAGGCACCTAAATGCGCAATTTTGGCTTAATTTGACCGGCACTGTATCTCGTATGGTTTTCGAGTTCCCCATACATAGGCTCGAATTCGAGCCACCCTGTACTTCCTTCTTCTGGAATATACTTTTTCCAATATTTTGTTAAAATTTTACTGTGCATTACGACGGAAAACATTTTTTATGTAGGTTTGTCCTGCAATATTTAAATTATCATAGTTTATTTTGTTCGTATCTGAATTATTAAGTTATATATTATTTTGTATTAACTGAAGGTATCCCCAAAACTTTTGTTCCTTATTCTCATGTTTTTATATGATCACATGTAACTTTATAATATTTACCTATTTTGTTACTTAATAAATACATTTCTGTAGTATTGTAAACATTTTACTTTACTTAATAATAACCATACTGATAAAAAATATTAGCGTGAAAATAATATTAATAAAAAACTACGAATTTTCTGTTAAATCTACCGATATTTAGAATCCCATTCTCCATTCTACCAACATTTTAAGCTGGACCTCTGTCAACACTGATGCTGATTGTTTCTCTTAATGATTTGCCAGATGTTTTCCGTTTCTTTAGCTTTAGGAAATGGCCTTATCAAGGTGAAACGCTTATCAAAGTGAAACGCCCCTTTAATTAAACATGTTCCAGAATAGCTAGATGGTAGGACATGTAGCCAGCGTAAAATGTGGATCCTTTACGGAAATTAAAAAGAGAAACAATATTTTTTGAAAAAATGGGAAAAAATTGAAAAAAACGTAGTTCGGAAAGTCAATAAAAGTATTATAAAACGAAATAAGATAATGAAAAAAACAAAAACAATGATTGTGCGGAAAGTTAATAAAAGTATTATAAAATCAAACAAGAAAAAAAATAATAAAAAAAGAAAAAAATTGTTCATTAAAAAGCTAATAAGAGTATTATAAACGAAATAAAGAAAAAAAAATAATAGAAAAAAAGTTAAAAGAAACGCGGTTTCCGACGAAAAACAAGTTGAAAAAATGAGAAAATTACGCGGCGGTATGAGGGTAAATCTCGGAAAATGGAACGGAAATGTGTGGGCGGGGCGGAAGTGTGAGGACGGAAATGTGTAAACCGATTCTAGCCGCTAGGGCGGTATTATATACAATTTTGCCATTTAAAATCGTTTTAAACGGATTTTATAAAAAAGCATATTTAAAATTAAACGAACCGTCAAAAGTATTATTTTTATTATATTATATTCGCAGTGTATTTGGATCCAGCTTATTTTTAATGGACGGTTGAATTTAAAATTAATTTTCGCTTCAAAATCCACGACAAAAACGTCCGAAGCCACGGCTACCATCCTAAAAAAGTCCGAATTTTCGGATTTTTATATAATTGTGCCATTTAAAATCGTTTTTAAACGGATTTTAGACGATAAAAAAGCATATTTAAAATTAAACGAACTGTCAAGAGTATTATTCAGATGCCCAAACGTTTAAAACAATTGAGTCATAGCTCTCTTCTAAAATTTGAAAAAGTAGGTTATCTGGTTATTGACTTTCCCAAATCAAAGGATGTCGGCCCAAGATTATAAGGTAAATAAGCTATGTCCATATGTTGATGTTATTACTGGTGGCATTAGATTTTCCTGTCGAATTTGTACAGTGAATTAATCCACTCCGAAGCTGCCAGTAAGTATTATTAAATAATCCTAACTAATATTATAAATGCGAATGTCTTTGTTTTTATTCTATGAACAAGCTAAAATGTATAGGTGACGGCCATAGCGAAACCGGGAGGAAAGTTGAGAAAAAAAAGGCTTAAAAAATATAAACTCAATTCCTTATATGTCTTTCAGAAGTTTGACTTCAGTTGTGTGCTTATAAAGGTGAGGTATATAATTTTTTACTCTGTAGCGATTGAACAACGATTTTTTATTCGTTGTGGCATAATCACTGACTATGCATTATGTATCCAATCTTTTTTGGCGTTAAAACGCCAACGCTAAAGCTTCAGCGTTTACTATGCCGATTACATAACATCGGATCGGCGGATAGACATGTCGTTTTGTTAACACAATTTTACTAACAGTGGACCAACACAGAATTAAAGGCGAGTGTGCGCTAAAAAAATCAATAATCCATCTGATTGTGTTTGTTGAGTAGGTAGTAAAACCTTCAGAATTTTGAAAACTTTATTCTGTATAAGTGAACTCTATGTTTAGTTCTTCTCAAAATCTTAGATATATTTCAAATCACTGAACACTCAGGTTATTTGTACATAAAGAAAAATAGCAAATTTTATTGACATACAAACTACACTGCAAAGAGTCAAAGTGTAAAGTATTTACTAATAAGAAGTTTTAAAATATACTTTATTAAATTATATAGGTACATAATATGGATTGTATGTTTATTTTTATGCTCACTATTTGAATGCAATTAAAATTTAAAAAAAGATATTTTTTTTTACAAAATGGTGTATGCGCTAGGAAAAGTATTTTTGTGTGCGCCCCTGAAGTGAGGTTTAACATAAAACCTTACAGCCAACAAAAAATGTCAGCAAAAAAATAAACGAAAATATCTCATTTTCTCCGTCTGCTAATATTATCCCACTTTAACTGATATTCCAAATATTTATCGTCCTAAATAGTTTGATGCATGATGCTGGCCTATTGCCAACTCTATTTTAAATCGTAATTTATATTCCACCTTCCGCCAAATAATAACAGGGAAATTTAGATATTTGGCATATTTCAGCCATAAGCTCAATAATAAAATTTTACCTCAATATATGACAACATTCCTTTATAAAAGCTGCCGAAATATTTTTCCTGCATTAGAGCCAAATGCCATCGACGAGACCCTAAATGGAATGTAACGACGACGCGACGCCGACGCTGAAGAAATTCATTTTTAAAGATTTAATTACATTTTTTGAATAACGGGGGAACGTGGAAATTTATTAGGTTTTCCGAGAGTTTATTAAAGAGTACAAAACACATATGCCGGAGGGCTTGAATTTTAATAAATCGTTTTTTCCTTGACTCATTTAATTTCAGCATTATGTGCTAGAATTTTAATATATTTTTAATATAATATTATGGATAGTTAGTTCTTAGCTCTCATCTTTGAAAATGGCTAATCTACGTGGACGTGGCACAATATTATACTTGTAAAGTGGACCAATAGTTATCCTCACAGTCCAAATAAATGTAGGGATATGCATCTTTTCTGATTAGAATTGCTCGACTGGACGGCATTTTAATTATGTACATGGTGTCGGTTTATGTTTTGACGAAAATGGTAAATACAAAAGTTTTGAAGGGATTGTCCTGATCCGCCAGGATTTCCTGCCAGATTAAACAATCGAACATCGTAAAAAAGAAAAAATATGGTAAGTTAGGCTTTTTTTCAAATGGAAAATTCTATTTTTTAATCTAGGTCACAGATTACTCCTACGTAATCTATGTCTAAGTCTTGAAATCCTAATTTTACTGAGCTTAACCGTATATAATATGTTGATGTTTAGTTTACAAGTTTGGACCTATTTCAAGTTAAAGTTGCGTACACTTATTAAGGTAACGCTCCGTAATGCTATAGATATTGAGATGTGATTGTAGGTGAAGCTATTGTAAAACGTGACAGATTTTTTGAATATACCGAGTTCTTAAAATAGGCTATAGTCAATAAGAAAAACTTTATATTGTTCGATAAAAATAACAATATTGAACAGTTAGAAAAGAGGAAATATTTTAAATGAAAAAAAAATCTTTTACAGGGAACGAAGAAAAATCTTGTATGATAACACAAGATCAACATTATACACAAGCAAGTTAATTTTCTGTATATCCTCCATTATCATCTATGATAAAACTATTAAATATTTTCTAAAAGTTTATTATTAATTGAATCTGATATGTCGATATTTCTTTCTACAGCTTGATAGTTGGCGCAATGGAGCAAGATGCTCTATTTGTCGGCCCCAACTGTTCAAATTATGAGATAATAAAAGATACAATATAAGAATAATGTGGCTTTATTAACAAACCGTATAGAAATCTTTTACAGAGAATATTATAAATGCGTATTAATCCTGCGTTATAATCTTCCATATAATAATAAAATCCTACTCAATGATACAATATATCGTAACCGCTGCATGTTGGTTATTTTCTCTGAACTAATAACTGACATAGAATTTATTTGCGATCACTGATAAATACTGTTTATTTAAGCTGAAATAATTATGGTTGAATATAAGATTCCAACACCCCCTCGCTACTATAATTATTTTTCAATTAGTCAAATAGACCACCCTTGGTACTTAAATATTCTAACTTTACTTTATTTAGCGGTTTGGTCAACATGTCGGCTATCATGTCTTCTGTTGGACAATACTTGAAATCAATAACCCGATTTCCATACAACTCCTTCACAAAGTGATACTTTGTATCAATATGCTTTGTTCGATTGGTGAATTTGTGGTTTGCTAGTTGCTTTAGACAACTTTGGTTATCTTCGTACATTACTACTTTCGGTTCTGAACCCATAAACTCCTTTATCGCCTGCTTTAACCAAATTGCCTCTTGGCATCCTTCAGCCAGTGCTATGTACTCAGCTTCAGTTGACAATAGTGATACACAACTTTGTTTTCTGCATCCCCAACTACTAGGTGCACCACGTAATATGAATATGTATCCACTATTCGATTTTCTATCCTTTTTATCTTCCGCCCAGTCAGCGTCTGCATACCCATATAATACACTATCTGTACTGCGTTCTTCTAATATAAGTCTTTTATGTCTTGTTTTCTTTAAATATCTCAACATCCTTTTTGCTTCATTCCAGTCAACTTCTTTGGGATTCTTATTGTGTTGACTTAATATAGTTATACTAGCTAATATATCCGGTCTCGTATTTACAGCAACATATAATAATCCTCCGATCAGTTGTTGATATATTTCACCATTTTTCATAGGCTCCTCTCTGTTAAGTTTATAATATCCAACATCCAATGGTATATTGATTTATCTCTCATACCAAAGTTTGTCTATATACTCTGCTTGATTTAAGCTGTATATTCCTTGATCGTTTCTTACAAAATTTATGCCTAAAGAATTCTTCAGTAAACCCAATCTTATTAACTCAAAATTGTGTTTAAGTTTTTCTTCACACGAGTCAATTACTCGAATATCTTTTGCTGCAATCAATATATCTACGAATATTATTATGTAGATCATTTGATCATTGATAATCTTAATACAAACATGCATCAATATTACTTTTACGAAACTTATTTTTTCTCAATACGTCATCAAGTTTCTGATTCCAAGTCCTGGCAGATTGTTTTAAACCGTACAGACTTTTGTTTAATTTGCAAACAAAACTGTTGTCTCTTTCTTCGAATCCTTCAAGTTGTTCCATATAAATTTCTTCTGTCAGTTCTCCATTTAAAAATGCTGTTTTTGCGTCTAAGTGTCTTATTATGAGGTTTTGATTCCATGCCTCTGTTAACAATATTCGAAGAGTTGCTTGTCGCACTACAGGTGCAAACACTTCGTCGTAATCCACACCGAATTTTTAGCTAAAACCTCTCGCTACCAGTCGTGCCTTGAACTTGTTTGAGGTTTTATCTTCGCCTGTCTTTATCTTAAACACCCATTTACACGATACTATGTTCTTACCTTCCGGTGTGTGTACTAAATCCCATGTTTCGTTATTCTTCCAAGATTTCATTTCTTCTTTCATAGCTTTCCTCCATTTTTCGCTATCATTACTGGCAAGAGCTTCCTTAAAACTTTTAGGCTCTATTTCCCGGAGTTCAACTAACTTCGCTGTGTAGCGCTCAGGTGGAACTCCTTTATTTACTCTACTTGATTTACTGCGACTATTTTCATGTCGTTCCTTCTCAATGTCAGGTTCTTCTTCGCTTGGTTGATAGCTGTAACACTGTCTTGAGATTGTTCTGTACTTAAGCTATCATGTGAACTAGATTCATCCGTAACTTTTTCTATTTCCTCCGTATTTTCAAAATGTGTGGCCTCAGTTTTCTCTGCGTGGTTTGGCTCTATTTTCTCTTGTTCCTTTTCGAACGCAATGGTCACTTCTTCCTTTTACCTCATTTTCTTTGAAACAAATACTTCTTTCAGGAAATATCACACTACGACTAATTTTTATACGCCCTGTATCTATATCTAACGACCTATATGCCTTAGATTCATCAGAATATCCGACGAACACTAGTGATTCCGCCTTTTTATCAAATTTATTTTTAATATTTTCCTTTGGAATGTGGCTATAAATTTTAGACCCAAATATTTGCAAATTCGACACGTCAGGCTTGACTTGATGCCATAACTCAAATGGTGTTTTCTGTTTTGACTTGGTTGGTAGTCGATTTTGCAGATAATTGGCTGTAACTATTGCTTCGCCCCAAAATTTCTTTGGTAAGTCCGCATCAATTAACATACACCTAGCCATCTCGACTAGCGACCTATTTTTTCTCTCTGCAACCCCATTTTGCTCTGGAGAGTACCCCGCGGTGTACTGTATTTTTATGCCCTTACCGCTTAAATATTCCCTTAAAGCATTGTTTACGTACTCGCCACCCCTGTCTGACCTAATAGCCTTCGGAACCCTACCTGACTGATTACTCATTAACTGGATAAATTATTTAATATATTTTACAGTTTCACTTTTATGGTTCAATAAATATATCGTTGTATACCTTGAGAAATCATCTATTAAAGTAAGAATGTAACGTTTACTCCCTGGAGTAACAGTCTTCATGGGACCGCAAACATCTGTATGTATTAAGTCAAGTATATTAAATGTATTGCTTTGAGAAAATTTCGGAAAACTCTTACTTACCTTAATATTAATCCCGGTTGCCATTTTTCTTTCCATCAAGTGCCTGACTGGTTCCATATCCCTGTGTCCAAAACGTCGATGCCATATATGCTGACAGTCCCTGAAGTGTTCATTAACGACGCTCAGTGCCTGCTCCACAGTGCTAGCTTGTACAAGTCGGGCGCCGCCCTTGCATTCGCGATCACTTTTCCTCGCAGGACGAATTCACATTTATTGTTGTCGAACTTCACGTTATATCCCGCACTTGTTAGCTTTTTCACAGAAAGTAGATTTGAATCTAATCGCGGCACATATAACACGTCGTCGATTTTTAGCTTGTTCACTCCCGCACTATTGGCGCACTTGATGAATCCTGTTCCTATACCCTGAACCTTGGAATGCTGCCCTTCTTCCGCTAACCTCACAACGCCTTTTCTGCTATCGTCAAATTGGGTGTAAAATTCTTTGTAGTTTACCATGTGGCTCGAAGCTCCTGAATCCACATACCACGAAACAGAATCCCTTTTTCCGTCATTTGAGCCCAGATTTACCATAAAACACATGTCATCAGTATCATTATCAGTAACTTTATTGGCCCTTTCCTTTTTAAACGCTTTATACTTGAAACACTCTCGTTTAAAATGGCCTTTCCTGTTACAAAAATAACATTGCTTTACATTTACACTTGCAGTATGGTTATTTTTGTCACCTTTATATACTGACTTCATGGCCGACTCGTTTTGACTTCTCGAAGCTCCTTGACGCCTCCTGTGTTCATCGATTAATTTATTTTTCACGAACTCAAGGGTAAATTCATTCGGCGGCTTACTTTCCAGCGCTGTTATTAAAAATGTAAATCCCAGTATATTTCTGTATTATATTATTCGAACCAAGTATGCCGAAAACTGCTTGAGTAAGGGATCCAGACGGTTAATGGGTGTGCCGTTTGTTTATATTAGCTCGATCTTTTCACGCCGTTCTTAAAATACTTTGATAAGAATATTTCTAAGTATGTGAAGCGTTCTAAATTAATGTTACCCATATCGATTCTTTTCGACGACGTTAGACTTCTTGAAATAATACGAGTCATTGAGTTGTAGACTGTGATTTAAACGGTGTCTTGTGGTGATTTTAAGTGAGCACAACGAGAATTAATATAAGAAGTTTAATACAGGTGAGCTTTTTCACTGAGTGTCCCCTCTTAAGCATTATGCATATCTCTATAAAAATTTCAGTTAGTTATTTAGAGTTCATATATGGTTATTTCGATAATTGAAAATATGCTTAATTATATATTAATTATATAAACAAGACATATTGATTTATTAATCATGATTGAATAATAGTTTTAATAGCAATTCGTGTGAACGTGATATCTGGAGCGAGTATGTTGCGCGTTGTATCCCTTCGTACTCATTGCACCACTCAGATATTGGTTCCGTGCCAGGCTTGAGTATCTGGAGCGAGTATGTTGCGAGTTGTATCCCTTCGTACTCATTGCACCGCTCAGTGCTCGTAGCATTGTGAGACGCATTGCGAGTTGAATCCCCTTGCGTCTAAGGGTAGTTATTGGGGATGATCACGTCGCGCGTTTTATCCCCTCGTGGTCACAGAAACATCCCTAGTTACTACGCCTTGAAGATAAGTTAAAGTAAATTGACTATGATACAAAGCGTGTTGGATCGCTTGTATTATGTAGTTCTCCGAGTTATTAAAACTGATAACTAAATAGGTAAAATAAGGGGATGGACACTCACACATTTTTCTTTAATTATAGGGAAGCACCTGATTATGCGACCAATAGGAACGTACCTCGACCAATCTATCTTGGCTATTAATAGATTTAGCTCTGTTTTTATTAATTCTTAAGTAAATAGTAATTGGCGATATAAATTAATATTAAATTTGATATGTAGTTAACACGTTTTTATGTTTTTGGTTTATTTACTCGATTTATGCAATTATAATTCTAATATTCTTTAAAAAAAAACTGTATGAATCTAGAAGACTTCACAGCAAAATTCCTGCTGCAAACCTGTCCTTAATTTCTTCTCCTAAGGCGGCCAATTTATTCAACTCCAAGAATAAACTGATGTTCCATATCACCATTCTCCTCTAGCGATAGCCTACAAATTCGTTTTAATAGGAACACCATGCTAAATAAACTCGATTTTTGGTGATACTCCTTTAGTGCTTCCCACGCATCACGCGCGTATTCCTTATTTCTGATATGCACTAACTGATTAACGTCGACAAGTAAGGCTATAGTTGATAAGGCCTTGTCATTTTTCTTTTTCCAGGCAGTGTTTTGATCTTCCTGTGTTGGTAATTCAGTCGAAACTACATCCCATAAATCAGCGTTTATTAGTAACAGTTTTACCAAATAGTTCCATGACTGATAGTTCTGTCCGTTTAACTTTTCGACGTTATATTTCGCACTTTCCGCCATTATTCCGGTTAGTCACACAACAGCGAACACTACTCGCGATTGTACCCTTTATGTATTATCCCTAATACAGGCGAGCTAACGCGGCGTACCTGGGCCCATAACCTGTTCGAATTATAAAATAATAAAAGATACAATATAAGAATAATGGTGCTTTATTAACAAACCGTATAGAAATCTTTTACAGAGAATATTATAAATGCGTATTAATCCTCCGTTATAATCTTCCAGACTAACTAATAATAAAATCCTACTCAATGATATAATATATCGCAACCGCTGTATGTTGGTTATTTTCTCTGAACTAATAACTGACATAGCATTTATTTGCGGTCACGGAGAAAGACTGTTTATTTAAGCTGAAATAATTATTATGGTTGAATATAAGATTCCAACACCAACACCAACAACATATTAACTTTTCAAGAAAACCTATAAGAAGGGTATAGCTGAAAATCCCTTATTTATATTTCTTTTAATACTAATTTTTATATGCAGTGTGATGAGTTAAGGGTGGCGAACCATATCTCGGAAACCGTTGGTCCTAGGGGTTTGGAGAAAAATCTATATTGATTTCAGAGGCAAAGCCCTGGTTCGACAGAAGATGCGAAAGAGCCGTAGGTAGGAAACAGCAAGCCTACAAGTAGTACTGGCAGCAAAATCAGACCGCTGAAAATCGCAATTATTTTGTCGAAGCGAGAACCGAATGCAAGCGTGTGATCGACGAAACTAAGAGCAAACACAATCAAATGACCAGGGATAAACTTTTGCAATGCCTCAGTGGCTCCAGGAATTTCTGATCGATAGCAAAGGCAGTAAGTAATAACTTTACAAAAACGTCTCTCCCACCTTTGACGGATGAACGCGGCGTCACGGCGACTATACAGCTAAGGAAAAAGCAAACATGCCCACACTCTAACATTAACGTCCCCCAAAGCAAAGATCTCCCCATCATATCCAACATCAACAATACCATAAGTTAAGTTTTACCACCGTTATATTCGTAAAATCCTCAAAGAGCTAGATACACAAAAGGCATCAGGACCGGATGAAATACCTGCCATCATGTTAAAGAACTGCGCCAACCAACTAGTACCCATTCTTTCCAGACTTTTTGCTCTGTCTTACCAAAAGGGGATATACCCATCTTCTTGGAAAGTCGTTCGAGTACAACCTGTACCAAAAAAGGCAAGAAAATCACGCAATCAAACTATCGTCCAATTGCCTTCCTTCCAATAATCTCTAATGTCATGGAACGTGTAGTCAAACAGCAACTCCTCAAGTATTTAGAGACCAACAAAATAATAAGCGATAACCAACGGCTTCCGCAAATAGAGATCGACAGCAGATCTATTGACCTATATCATACATATAGCGATTGCGTTAGATATTTCAAAGGCATTCGACAGAGTTTGGCATGACGTATTGCTCAACAAACTGCCGCCCGTCTCGTCGGATTGCCAGCGACTTTCTGCAGCTGGCTTGCCAGCTTCCTTAAGAACCGATCTATACACGTTACAATTGATGGACACATCTCAGACACATTCACCTTAAATGCGGGAGTGCCTCAGCACTCGCAATACTTTCACCAACTCTGTTTTTCAATCTATACCAATGACCTGCTAACCGAAATCAATAATCCTGTTTACAGTTTTGCAGATGACACCACCCTTGTCTCCCAATTTAGATCAGAAATACCTTTACCAGCGACTGAGGCTTATTACTGCAGATAGAAGCAGTCCGAACCTGGAGCGACAGGAATTTCGTCCAATTTAAGGCTACAAAAACCCAAGCAGCCACGTTTACCAAGAATGCTATTACGTCGTGCCCTGACATGATTATGGCATTATCATTCTTTCTTCCTCGTCAATTGGACCACGTTGCTAACATCGCAAGTCAGCCTCGCAGAAGCTTGGTGGGCTATTTCACAATAAAATCTATATACACCGCAGCAGCTACTCTTGCTCTACAAAGTGCAAATAAGACCGTGATTAGAGTATTGCTCACACATCTGGGGTTCCGCACCTAAGAACACCCTAAAGCTGCTGGATTATATTCAGAAGACCGATTCTATTGATTACGTATACGGCCATGTTCACTGCTTCTGCCCAC
>MU182548.1:257292-287278 GCA_016904865.1 Pissodes strobi | reverse complement strand
ACAACTGTTTAAGAACCTTGTCAATCAACATCTTCGCACACACACCGCTCGTCGAGTTCCATATGATCTCCCTTTAGTGTGTGTTTGCCATTGCCATAAAAAAAAGTTAAGATGATGATGCATCAAAAAACTCGTCAATGAAATATGAATCAGAACTAAAAGGAAAGGCAACAATAAGCGTCGGCACCTTTCATGTTAGTGTACCCGTTAGTGATGAACTTGCCTCTGCTCCGATGACAACAATACCACCGGAGTATCGGGAGACAAATATTTTAAGCTAATGGCAATGACATTGGGTCACCTGAAATCGGCTGATGATGTTTTGATTTTGACAATTATTATACTCTTTGTGCTTGGACATGCGCATACAAAATCGATTGACAGGCTGTCGCCTCTGCTTTTAAGCTTTTTTCCTCTCCGGGATAACTATCTGTTTTTGTGAATCAAACAAGCTGGTTCCAAAATAAACGAAGAAGGCAAGGAAAGTATCATATTTTTTTTTAAAAAAAAGGAGACAGACGACAATGTGTTCTAGGGGAGCATTATTGAGACTTCTGACAGCTCTTTTCTGCAAAACGAAAACTGATTGGAAGAGATAACCTGAACATGCGCCCCAAAATGAAAATGCATATCTAAGACGAGATTCTACTATTGCGAAGTAAACATTCCTCCCAATTCCCGAATAGTTGCCCAAACAAAGTAGCAACCAGATAAAAGTTTATTATTTAATTTTATAATGTGATGACGAAATTTTAATTTATCATAATTATTAAACCAAGAAATGTAGATTTGTCCACAAATATCCGCTTTTTGTGAAAGTTTCCCCTATCAAGGCAAACAAATTATATCATTGCAAACCACTTCTGTTAAGAACATGTTTTTCTGGCTTTCATTATAAAGTGGTGGCATATTTATTTTCTCACAAGGATCGCTGTAAATTCGGAGCATTTTAAACGATGTTTAAAAACTGAGGCTCGTTGAACAGGTTATTTAAAATAGATTTATAAAGAAGATAGAAACGAATAACATGTTTGATTTTTGGAAAGGAAACTGGAGAGTGTAATTTATTATCTGGTCCAATTATTAAATTTTTCGCAATAATTCTAAATAAAGTTATATAGTTTGCTTCTTGCAAGATGAAGAATACATTGACAAATTAATCTTTCGGAACCGCAGACCTCGATCCTTTACCGATTCAAAATCTGGCCCCTTCAACGATTGATTTTTGTCAGAGAAAGATAGGCGAGTTCGGCGCGGATGACGAGGAAGAGACGAATATAAGAGATGGCTATGCCATAATTGGTTTAAATTCTGCACGAACCAAAGTAAAATCCCGGGTCGTGGTGGCCTTTCAATCGCCTCACCAATTTGGTAACTGTCGTAACACGTTCGCCAGCCTACTCTCCAGGTATGGCGTGCGTCCAGAAAGTTTCATTCTAAAAACTAGAAAATAAAAATACTATCCCTTTACAAGATTTCGTCTGTGCATGCATCATCTAACAGAAGAAAACAAAAGTAGTAGATTAAAATGAACCATTCATATGATGGGCCTATTACAATAATTATGAATGTTTAATTCTCTTTTTTGGTCTAGTGTTTTGATTTGATTGGGAACTATCACTTTTATCTTATTATATGATAGCAAGGTAGGGCATATTCTAATTTCTTAAGTCAATGAGCTGCGATATGGATCGTTTGACCTGTTTCGATACCTTCTTGTGAGGCTTCTTGAAGGATAAGTTGGGTGAAGAACTTTTAAGAATTGACTGAATTCAAGAAAAAATTGCAGAACAGATAGAAAACTTAAATATCCACAATTAAGGATATATTTTATATGCCATTCAAAAACAGGGAATACTTATTGTATCAATTTTCCATATAATATAGTTAATCTCATTAGCGTTTGCATATGTAAAAACTTCCTATTTAAGGTTTAAGGTACTTAATCTGAAACTAATTAGTGTTGCCCACTTTGTAATGAATTTCTAGCTCAGTCGTACTTATAACTTATTATTTGGCTCATTCACCAATTTGTAAGGATAGAGCAAAGGTTAATTTATTTAGTTTATTTGAAGGCGTGGATTAAAATATTTCCTTTGGTGATCTAAAATTTATAAGGCGCCACTTACGATAAATCAAAAAAGGTAAATTAAAAACAACTATATATTAACTATATGGTTAAACTACAACTTATGGTACCATGTGCACTGCAGTTATGAAGATATTTGATTACTGAAGATTTAGTTTACAAAAATGATAAAGATGAAAATTGACTTAAAATTAAATTAAAATCAAATACAATTGATTACTGAGAATTTAGTTTACAAAAATGGTAAAAATGAAAATTAACTTAAATGCAAAAATGCAATCAAATACAATTGATTACTGAAAATTCAATTTACCAAAATGATAAAAATGAAATTAACTTTATTATTAAAAATTAACAAATTTAATTGGTCTTTACAGGCAAATTATTTTCTTTAACCACTCCGTACCTAATTGTCCTACTATCCTATGTCCATGCAACTATTGGGACCTTTACTAGAAACCTGCTTCTGCCTATTCCCAAGTTTAGCTGAGTTGAGCTCTGTAGGCCTTCAAAAGGGTAGCCTTAGCGTATGGTTCTCCCTCTACAGGTCTGGCACAGCGACGTGGACAATAGAGGTTTACGTCATCCAGCGGTATTTACGTGTAAAGAAAAATAATAAACGCCTTAGACCAGTGTATACTGCTAATAAAAATTACACAGAAGAGTATCCTATGGACCTCAGTTTTGATATACAAGGTTTTAACCAACAACTTGAAAATTCACTGGTTAAATAATCAGAACTTAAATTACAATTTAAGTTCAGCAAAAATTATAGATAACTATGATTAAATGACACTATGAATAATTACTGTTGCTCAAGGTATTTCTTTTCTCTAATTAGAGATATGAAATTCAAAGGAAATGATGATTGAAATTAGAAATTTAAAAGAAAATTATGAAAAAATTATGAAACTTGTCCAACAGTGGCTCTCGGCAACTTCAAATAGAAAATCACTAGACTTTAATAAAAAAAATAGGAAGAACGAGGTATAACCTCTCTTAAACAAGTCTAATGACTCCAAATAGGTAATTTCTTTACTTAATTTATTAAGATGGCCCTTGGCACATAAACAATAATTGGACGTAAATTACGTCCCAATTAATCAAAGAAAAAGATAAGATAATTACTATCTCGTTTTGAGATAGGAACTAAGATAAACGATAAAGAAAAAATTAAACCAGGTAAATTCACATGTGCTTAACCTCTTTAATACGCAAATTAATGCAGATACATCATAGATCAAACGTTGACACGATAAGCAACAATAATTATAGTTTAAAGCTAGAAATAAACTGAAAAAGTAATGAAATAAGTCTGAAAAGCGAAAAATTTACTATAACTAACAATATTGCTAGGAAAAACCCAGAGAAATTCTACTACAAATTCAATTTACTACCTTTTACAGGAAAAGATAAAATCTGCTCTGCGAATCTTCCCAACAATATCGTCAAATCTAAATGAAAATATTTAAAATAATGTGTGTGACCGTTTAAAACGACGAAATAATTCCGTTTACGATAAATTTGGATTAAACCATTATCAAATTACACGAATTTGACCAATAAGAAACGCAACTATTCACCAAAAAATCGGTATTTAACCTTAAGGTCACCAAAAAAAATTTACAATTGTTGAAATCGCAATTACTTGAAAATGCAATACAAAAGCCAAATATAACTAAATGAATTGAAAACAATTTTTAATTATATATTTAAAGTATGAAAGGATTATTGAAAAATATGCAGAATGAATAAGATATTTTAAGATCAAAAATGATTACGACTCACCGTGCCGACGTTTTCACACAAGATGAGACGAAATTTTTCAAAACTGTATATTCTACCCATTTAAATTCAACGGCTTTTTTCGACAACCGTTGTAAGAAACACGGTATAAAACTAAGGAAGCATTCAAGCATTGCCTATCAATATACTAAACATTGAACTGCCTATCAATATACTAAACATTGAAAACCATTGATAAATAGGTAGAATTAATAGAGCGGAATAGACTAATACTTGATAACATATATTTAGCATATATTCCGTTACAAATCAATATAAAAATCATAATGTCCTAAACTTGTCGGTCCATTGTTAAATTCGTCGCTCCCATAACCAATGGGCGTCAATGAAAATTTTACGAAATTTGATTAAGTGCATAAATACACTTCTTTGGGTTAGTGCTGTGACCATTAATAAACGCTATACTTTTGCAAATAAGGTTGCTACTTTTTACTCACGTGATAATCATTCATTAATAATGGCGAGACGTAAATATCGCCACATGTCGCCTGATTAGAAACATATGATATTACTATTAGGCAGTTAGTTCGGTTAGTGGTTTGTTTACGTATTGTATTTGTGCAAGTCTGCGTGTCGAGTAAGTATATTATTATGTTCGTTTGTGACTCTCGAATATGAAAATATTGATGGTAAATTTGACTTTAGAAAATATATATAACTCTCAACTCAAGGACGAACGGCATCTTATTTAATATATTGCATACACGAGAAATGTCAGGAATTAATCCTACATCATTGTATAAATAATGGAGAAGTAACAAAACTTTAATTAAATAATTAATTATTCTGTATCAATTTTAATTCATTAATTTGTGGGAATAATTAATAATCTTACAGAAATAAAGTCAACGCTTCATGTAGCATCAAATTTTAATATAACTAAATTAAAATTGATACAGAAATATTAATTGGCGGAAAAGTTTTAATTATTTTCTACTTTTCAGTTTATTTAAAAATAAAAGCTCATTTTTTAAAATATTTTCTCAACTATTTCATTTACTTCCTCATCACGTGAATGTGAGTAGTAGTAGTAGTAAGGGTGGGGGGGCCGAAGCCCGGTAAGTAGGCCTATAAGTCCCTTTTCACCATCCCCGATCCGCCCTCCCCTACCTGGCTACTTCCAACACCCGGCCCGCACTGAAACGGCCCGTCACCTTGATAAAGGTGAGGACGTCCTCCCAGTCCAGATCCTTTAGATCTTCCCGAGCAAGTGTTGGTGCTCCCAGTATCTTCCTCCTTAGGCGACTCCACCTATCACAAATTCCTATATAGTGGTATGAGGACTCCTCCCCTGTCCCGCAGTTCAGGCAGAGTGGGCTGTCCCTCACGCCGATAAGGTGCAGATGTCTGTTTAGGCTTCCATGCCCAGTCAGAATACCTACCAAGTTCCTGATGTCCTCTCGGCTCTTTTTTAGCAGTCGCCTTGCTTTGGATCCGTCAGGATTTGGAATCATTTCCTTGGCTTGTCTGCATCCTTCTTTTCCTCTCCAATTGTGTTTTGTCTTGCTCCAGGCCCAGTTATTTAGTTCCTGAGAGATTTGCCTTTTACTTAAGCCCAAACCAGGTTCTGGACCGACGAGGTGGCTCGTTGAGCCTTGTCTTGCCAATTCATCGGCCCGTTCGTTGCCCTCGATGCCACTGTGCCCTGGAACCCATCTGAGTCTTACTTCCTTGTGCACAGCCAATCTGTCTAGGGCGTCTCTACATTCCTGAACTAGCTTACAGCTTGCCCTGGGTTTTTGGATCGCCCTGAGAGCGGCTTGACTGTCCGAGTAAATATATATACTCTCTACACCTTCTGTTACTTCCGCCTTGGTTGCTACTTCCAAAATAGCAAACACCTCCGCCTGGAAAACCGTGGCATATCTCCCCAGCGAAGTGCTTTCTCCTGATTTAGTGTTGTCTAGGTATACACCGGCTCCGGATGACTGTGTATTAGCCATCCATGAGCCGTCAGTGTACCATGCGTGTGCGCCGCTCGGCGTACGTACCTGGCCTGACAGCCACTCTTCCCTTGATGGAAATTCCACTTGGAAATTCCTTCTCAGTCTTAATCTGCCATCTGGAATATTGCCTTTGGTCGCAATGATGGGTAGATCCCTACTCATTTTGGCGGCAATAGTCGTATGGCCTTTCCCTGTGTAGTCCGTTCGCCATAGGCCACTGTCGATCATCCTTTTGTGAGCCGCCATTGCCTCTCTCTCAATCCAGATCGGGAGGTCCGGCAGCCCCAGGATGATGTTCAGTGCTGCTCCGGGAGTTGTTCTCAATGCTCCGGTAATACCCAAACAAGCCAGCCTTTGCAGTCTGGCCAGTTTCTGGGCATTAGTGGCTCTGGTCACCGCTGGCCACCAGACCACGGATCCGTAGGAAATCCTCGGTCTTATCACAGCAGTGTACAGCCACTGGAGGATGTAAGGTTTTAAACCCCACTTCCTACCTACCGTTCTCCTTAGTTGCCACATAATCGCGGTTGTCTTATTCACCACCTGTTCAACGTGTGCCTTCCACGTCAATTTACTGTCTAAAATCACTCCCAAATATTTGACTTGTTGACTTAGGCTCAGTCTCGTCTGGTAGAGTATGGGATGTATAAAACCTGTTAGATTTCGTTTCCTTGTGAAGAGAATGAGTTCGGTCTTCCCTGGGTTTACTGAGAGACCATTCTCCTCACACCAACCTTGAACTATCCGACACGCCACCTGCATACGCTCGCAGACCGTTCTCACGAACTTGCCCGTGATCATTACTAGCCCGTCGTCAGCATATGCCTGTGCGTAGAATCCCTCAAGATTTAACCTTCTCAGGAGGCTGTCCATCACCAGGCACCACAAATGTGGCGAGAGGCAGCTGCCTTGTGGGCAACCCCCTCTTACCCCGGCCTCGACGCGAACTTCTCCCAGCGTGGCGCTGATCTTTCGGTCTTCCAGTGCCGTTTTTACCCACTTGACCAAATGAACTGGTGTTCTCCTGGCCTGGAGGGCTTGACAGATAGTTTTCGTTTTAGCCTTATCAAAAGCTCCTTCTACGTCAAAGAAGAGCGCTAGCGCCATTTCTTTGTTTTCTATTGCCTTTTCAGCCCTTCTAACTACAGAATGGAGAGCCGTTTCAGTCGACTTCCCCCTTCTGTAGGCGTGCTGATTATCATGTAGCGGAGAATCAGTTAAGATCTCTTCCATGATGAACCTGTCAATCATTTTTTCCATTGTCTTCATTAAAAATGAAGTTAGACTTATAGGCCTAAAGGACTTGGGATGGGAATAGTCTCTCTTCCCTGCCTTGGGGATGAAGACGACATCCGCTGCTCTCCAAGCTTGTGGAACGTACCCTAGTGCTACGCTGGCCTCGAATACTCTCTTTAAGTAAGGGAGTAACGTGTCAAGGCCCGCCTGCAGCATCATGGGTATAATTCCATCCGGCCCTCCTGCCTTATATGGACTGAACTCCCCCACTGCCCAAGTTATGGATTCCTCAGTCACCACACTGCGGGCAAGGTTCCAGTCCATCTCTGGCTCTGGTTCCTCGTCCCAGTTGGTAGTCTGTACCTCTCCGGGGAAGTGGGTTTTTAGAAGAAGCTCTATCGCTTCCTCTCTGTTCGCCGTCCATTGTTCGCCTGTTTTCAGAGAGCCAATCTCTTTTTGTCTTTCCGAGCCCAGCAGCTTAAGCAGACGCGCTGAGTCCGAGAGAGACTCCATCTCTCCACAGAATTTCCTCCAGCTGTCTCTTTTGCTGCGTCGGACCTCGATTTTAAATTTCCTTCTGGCTTCCAGATACACGTCCCAGAGCTCCTGCCGCCCTTCCCTGAAAGCGTGGCGGTGTGATCTTCTCACGTCTTTTTTAAGACGGTCCAGAGTATCACTCCACCAAGGCAGCCTCTTGGCGCTCGCTTTCTTAAGTGGGCACGCTTGTTCATAGGAGTCGACGATTACACTGTTTAGCTTTACCACCTCAATTTCTAGTTCTTGTTTTGATGAAATAGCCTGCCCTAAAGTTCCCATGGACATTACCAGACTTTCCCTAAATTTGTTCCAGTCTGTTGCCCTCGGAATTCTTTTCAGTGGCTTCTCCATCTTATCCGATTTAATTTCGAATCGGATCATTCTATGATCGGACATAGTTATGTCCCTACTTACCCTCCAATTGGCTACCTTTTCCGCAAATGCTCGAGTTACCACCGTAATATCGATAACCTCCTGACGAAGCCGATTCACAAAAGTTGGTTCCGCATTTACGTTAGCTACTTCAAGGTTTTCCGATACGAAATACTCTAATAGAGCCGTACCTCTCGCGTTAGTGTTAGTGCTCCCCCAAACGATATTATGCGCGTTTGCATCACACCCCACGATTAGTGGAAAACCTTTGTCTTTACTGTATTCTATTAACCTTATTAATTCTTCCGTTGGGGGAAGTTGCGCGTTATCATACGGAAGATATAAACTACTAATTAATAACTTATGTTTTGTGCCACTCACCATGTATTCCAGCAGGATCACCGTAATGTCCCTGGAGCTTAGTTGTGGTAACAGAGTTCCCTGCAGCTCCCTGGACATCACGATACATGTCCTCGGCCTCTCTACTCCTTCACACCCGGCCAAGATGGTAAAGCCGGGGGTCCCAAGTCCCCTTATGTTTTCCCTAAAAAAGTAAGGTTCTTGTATTAGTACAATCTCTCCAGATTGTCCAGCCATGATGCTTGCCAATTCAGCACTAGCATCTCGGCTATGCTGGAGATTTATTTGACTTACCCTTAATTGCGCCATGGGGGACACCATGGATAGGGGTAGCCACCTTACTTGGCTATTGCCTGCTTCCTGATGGTTTGGAAGTCTCGGCTGAAGTGCCCCGCCCAGTGGGTGCTCTCCGAATGGTTACCCTGTAAACTCGCACAGCGACCAATTCGAAGAAGACAATCCACCCGGCCAGCTCTAGTCCAGCCACGACCTCCCTGCTCACCAGGAAGTGAAGGCGCCAACTGCTTGGTTGTCCTTCGGTCTTCAGATGCTGCCACTCCGGAACACTCAAGGTGGTGTTCTGGATGGATAGCATCTCGGTGACATACTCTATTTTCGGCTGCTCTAGTGTCTTCAAGGTGAAGACAATCTCCACCGGCCATGGGGCGTCCGCCGATTTCACGGCTGTGAAGGACACTTCTCCCTCGGTCAGTGGCTGACAGGTGTTGAGCAGCCAATCCCTGGATTCCTCATCCTCCGTGGTGACCAAAAACCACCCCGCCTCAGTAAGGCCGGAGTTTCGGGAGTGGAGCTCTGCCTTGGTACGCCTCATTTCGTTAATGAGGTGCATCCTCAAGCGGTCCGCCTCTTCTTTGGTCACCTTCCCACCTTGTCTGTTAGACCTGAAAACAACCTGGTTGGCCCTCGAGGCCGCCGAACTGTAGGAGCCAGAACTGGGCGGGTCGGTTGGCCTTCCACTTGAACGTCCTGACTGGATGCCTTTCCTCAAAAGAGGCGACACTCCCTTCCGGCCGTTCTTATGGGAAGTAGACCCGCCCTGTTTTGGCTTCTTGTGTTGGCGTTCTGGAGGGGTATCTTTAGAGATCTGCCTTTTTCTCGACGTGCTGTCGCCAGGAGTGCTCTTCCCTGGATGTTTTGGGTATTCATCCTGGGTGGAGGAACCCCCGACTGCAGCCGGAGCTGTAGGCAGAACAATGGGCTTCAGCTTCGCTGCCGCTCGCCTGGCGTCGCGTGCTTTTGGCCCTCTACTCCTTACCTGCTGGAAGCTCTGATGCTGCCCACGGGGCCGGGCTTGGGTATTGCCCTCAGAGCGTGGAGAGGCATTGATGGTGGCGGTGGGTGAGCCTGGTTGAACCGACGGTCCAGCCTGGTTTGCCTTTCTTTCCTCCTTCAAGCGGTCTCTCAGTTCTTTTCTCCTTCTCGTGCGATTACGATTTCTGGCCTGCTTGCGTGCTTCTTTCTGTCGCAACCTCTCCTCTTCAGCTGCATCCGGTCCCGCCTGGTCGAAACTAGGTTCCGGCCCGGTCGAGGACTTTCTACACGCCTCGGATTCAGAGGTGCTGGCTGGTGACTTTAACAGCTCCTCTTCCTGGATGGAACTCATTTCCATCCCGGGTTCAGGGCTGCTAGGGGTAGGATTCCCTGTGGTGGTTGGCTCTTTTTCCGTTTTATCCGTTTCACTGTCACTCATTCTGAAAATTTTTAAAAAAGGGGTTAGCGGATTAGTGTTTCTCTGTATTTGCACCTGAGTGCGTGTAAGGGGTGTATTTGCGAAAGAAAAAAAAAATAAGGTGATGGTATTGAAGGACTAGAGAGAAGCTACTTCACAGACAAGCCGGGCCACGAGTCAGCATGGTCAGGATAGGTCCTTGCAGGATGGTCTGGCAGCCGCGATTATATCCCCCCGACTGAAGCAGCAGGGTCCTACCTCAGGCGCTACCTGGCACTACTGCAACGATCGAGATTTTACGCCGGATGATAGGACAGCCCCCTACGCTAGCTAGGCAAGGGTGGGTCCCTGTACTGTCCGACGGCCTAAGGAAGTGCCTATAAACCTTAGTTGTTATGTCGCTACCTCTCCAGATGGCTCCATTCGGGTCCCGGCCTCGCCTTCCCGTCGCCGTTACCGGTCAGCAAACCAAACCCTCTCTAGTCCTTGCGTGTGCCCCCTCCTCCTTGACTGGGCTTGGGACCAGCTAGGCAACCGCTGAGACTCCTGCAGTCTCAAAGGAGCGCTTGACTAGGCGGAGTTCACGTGAATGTGAACTATAGTGTCTGCAATTCTTTTTGACTAAATGGTCTGTAACTATTCTAATGATATGCTATTTTTTTATAAAAAAAAAAGATGACGTTTATAATTTGACAATGTACTACATTGCTTTACTAAGCACGACTCAGCAAGGGCTCATGTGAAGCATCTACAGTACTAAGCATAAAATTTTTTAAATTCAGTGTTGAATAAGAAAAAGAGAAAGACTAGGATTTGTTTACTGAGAGTTGTAGTGGACAAAATAAAAACAATATAGCTTCAAATTTATTATACACGGTGCGTATAAGCATGACTATGAAGGAGATCTCTCTTCACTTCTTTACCCCCAACCATGAGCAAAATAAGGATGACTGCTGCACATAGTGTTAAGTGAGTTAACCTAACCTTCAATTCTGCTAGAAGGCAGCTGCCGTTTTAAGTGAGAAATTTATATTAGTCAAATTTTCAAAATTTCAAGACAGTTTTCAGAAAGTTATGAATTCTAAACAGTCCAAGTTGGACAGCAATGATAGAGTTTGCTGTAAAAAAGACCAGTCTAAAAAATGTATCTTTAAAACCACTTATTTGGAAACTGAATATCATACACTAACCAAATTTTTTTCATACCTCTAATAATATTCAATTCTGTATGATATTGCACCTCCAGTAACGTCTGTGAAATATGAAGGTCTAATGATATTGTTCCTGTTGACTTGCCCTACGTCTGTAATTCACTTAATTGAACACAAAGAATTCTAGCAGCTTAAAATAAAAAGTTTATACCTTCTGCCACATAGCAACCGGTTAAGCGAGCGTTGTAGTGCCAGCCGAAAATGATATTGATTGCTGTATAGGTGTACCGCAATGATCACTTTTTCTAGATCGCTCAAATTTTTTGATAGTGAAACCACGAGTGTTGAGCAACGGACTTTGTAGTGAAACTATCTTGTTTGGTAATTATAGAATCATTAACTGTTTTTTTTTTCTGTTGGACATGTATTTGTGAGTGTGGCTTTTGTAAATTGAAAAGATTTTACACAGTTTTAGTTCCAAAATTTAGGAAACGGAAAGTCGGTATACTTTGGCCCACCTCCCGGTTAACATTGGCCCATGGACCATAGTAAACCGGTGACAATGAGTTTGGTACATGGACAAACTGCAGCACCTGTGATGCCATCAAATTATTGTAGAAAGCCCGTCAGTTGTCGGTATGTTGAGTACTCCAAAGAGCAGTTGGAAAATTGTATAGGAGCTGTAAACTCAAAAATGCTCACCCAACGGGCTGCTTCAAAAAAATATAAGACATGATAGTCTAATGGTTTTTTCGGGACATTTCATTGCTCATTATTCGGCACTCAAAATATAGGTTTCCATTAACATACTTTGATCTTAAAATAGTTATTAGAGATTATCTTTTGTTACAAGGAAGAATTGTAAAATAGTTTGGAAGCAGCATTGTAGGAAAATATTGGCTAAGATATTTCCTTAAGAGACATAAAGTTCTATCTTGGCGAATGGCAAAACATGTTAAAAAATTAGAGCTCAAGTATCGGAAGAAGTAATAAGAGAGTTTATCAAAACTTTGTCGAAGAAGTGGAAAATTTTAAGCCTGAACGTCATCTTGCTTCCACTTGTTTAATACACCTCTGAGCTAATATTAAAATCATTGTGGCACTGATATGTCGAACGCAAAAGGAATGACATAATGATTCGTTAGAAATATTCATATTTTTGGTCAAAGTAACTCGCAACGACGCAACGAGACGGTATCGTATGTGCTGAATTTGAAGGTGAATGCTTCCCAGAAGCCAATCAAATCTACTTCTGGGCTTAACTTGTGATAGATAGGCGTCTCTCAGCTCTATCTTGGTAGACCAAAAGTCCCTGTAGCTAGGTAATTGTTTTATGCCCATCAGTATATTGACAGCAAAAAACTTTTTCACCTCATGCATGTTGGTCCGAGTAAATGGTTTTCCTGATTTTGTGCTAGCCTGTGTAGCATACAGATTTGCCTGGGAAGTTATGCGCTCAATTAAAGTGTCAGGAAATAAGTATAAAAAATCATCAACAGAAACTTCCACATCTTCTTGAATAATGACAAGTCCAAAATCTTGAATAAAGTCCTGTGGCGCTAGATAATTGGTCACCTCTCTATTCCAAACAAATTTGTTATCTTGGCTCAATTCGGCATTGTTATTTTCCGGAGGAGCTCATCGACTACGACGTAAAGAAAAAATAAAATAAATATGAGTGAAATGTTCTTAAATGTTTTTATTTTTGAAGAATTAAACGAGATGAATTTTCGAAGGAACAAATTTTATTTCTAAGTGTACAGTTTGGCAGTACGAGCGAATCTGACAAGAACAAAATAATATTTCAATATTTCCTACAGATTACATCAGCCAAATTGGATGGTCTTATAGTTTAAACAATAATATCTTTATCGATACTGCTGAGGTGGTTATTTCGTGAGTTTTGGCATAACGTAACACCTCCCTCCTGAAGACCGAAGCAGGGGTGTCCAAAAGGGTTTGCTCTTCACAGCTTCAGTAGAGCAGGACAACATTGGACGGACTCAGCATTGGCAGATGTGCAGGTTACATGAAAATAAGAAACCAGTAAACAGTGAGTTTGCTCCAGTACATTTGGTAGGCCGTAGACGAAATGTACCACGTGGCTGTCAAATTATATAGCGGATTATAATTTAATTTTTCTTATAGAATGAAAATTTATATCGATTACTAGCCAATGTTACACTTCATCTTCGTCTAGTTTTTCGCAATCAAAAAAAGGTTTTACATTATTGAAATGAAATTTTCTAATTGCTCCATTATCTAACTCTATTTGTAAGGTTTTATTGGATTCGTTGACCTCGAGAATGACATATGGTCCTGTATATAATATTGATTTTGGTGTATTTGGATTTTTAGGTCTCTTTAGAAGAATTTTGTCTCCAACGTTATACTTTACTTCTATATTATTCGTTTTTAAGTTATCAAAACGATTCTTTTGTTGTTTTCTTAAATTGCTTTGGTTTTCTCGTATTTTTTCTATTTGATCGTCAAACAAATATTTATTAAATTCCCTGTCATTTTTGAATGAGAACACTAAATCATATGGTTTAGTTGACGTTGAACTATGTTTACTTGAGTTATAGGAGTGTATAGCAATTAAAAGGGCATCCTCTAACTCACATTGATTATGTTCCAAAAAGAAGCTTCGCAGTGTATCCGTAATAGTTGCATGAAAACGTTCTATTATATCGTTGGATTGATGATACTCGGACGAGGTAAAGTGCCAGTCAATATTCAGTGAACTAACATAGTTTTGCAGCTTTTTATTATTAAATTCACCTCCGTGGTCCGAAATAATCGTTTTTGGCAACCCGAAGATAGAAAAATATTTTTTTAGCTGAGTAATTATCGTTTCCGGTCTCTTGTTAGGTATAATATAAGCTTGTGCAAATTTCGTCAAGTTATCTATGACGGTAAGTATTTTTTGTTTATCAAAAAAGAATAAATCAGTTGATAAAACTTCAAATGGTCTTTCTGGAGAATCTATGACATTCAAAGTTTGAGTGCGGTTCTTGCGATCAAACTTTGAAAGTTGACACGTAGGACAGAGTGTGACAAATTCAGTAATCTCATTATACATATTTTTCCATTTATATAATTCTCGAATTTTTTCTGCAGTTTCTTTAATTTCTTTGTGATAATTACTCGGATCGTTGTGATATTCAAAGATAATTCTTTGCCTATCCTCTATAGGTGGCATAGTAACGATATTTTTGCAAATAGTAAATTTCACATCCGGATAAATGAAACTGAGCATTTTATAATAGGTAGCATTGTCAAAGTAGGGTATATAATAAGTTCTATTTTTAGTTAATTCTAAACTTTTAAAGTTGTTGAAATTTTCTAAACAATGATGTGGCTTGATTTTAATTAAAGTAATTTCTCTATTACATTTTTCATTTTGCAATTTAAGTATTCGATCAAAATCTGAGTCTCCAATGTTAGGGAAACTATCATTAATAATTTCGAAATGCTTTACATTTCTATCGTTCTCATCATAAAAATATAAAATATTTTTATTATTAATATCCAGAATTTGTTCATTAGAGTAGGAGAAATTTCTTAAAACTAAATTAGCTTTATTACTCTCAATTTCGGCAAATACTTTGTCGTTCGTGTGGATATGGTTTATTCTTACTTTAGACAGAGCGTCCGCGACTTTGTTTGCTTTTCCAGAAATATGCTGAATTTCGAAATTATATTCACTTAATTTTAGTCTCCATCTGGATAATTTTGAATTAGGATCTTTTAAATTCAAAAGCCATATTAATGGTCTATGGTCAGTTATTAATCGAAATTTGACTCCAAATAAATACGGTCGAAAGTAATTTGTAAAATGAACAATAGACAATAATTCTTTCTCCGTCGTCGAATATTTAATTTCTGTTTCGTTTAACGTGCGTGACGCGAAAGCTATCGGTCGATCATCTAAACCGTTATCGGAGAGCTGTGACAAAACCGCGCCGATCGCAAAATTCGAGGCATCGGTAGTCAAAACAAACTGTTTGGAGAAATCAGGATAAGCCAAAACATTTTCCGATGTTAAAATTGTTTTACATTTATCGAAGCATTCTTTTACTTCAGGAGTTATAAGAAATATTTTATCTTTTTTCAGCAAAGCCGTGAGTGGTTTTGTTAAATCGGCAAAATTACTGATACATTTCCCGTAATACCCGAGTAAACCGAGAAATGATTTTACTTCAGTTTGATTTTGAGGCATCGGAAAGTCTAGGATGGTTTTAATTTTTTTTGGATCTGGTTTAATACCATTCGGGGATAGTAAATGGCCTAAGAAAACTACTTCATCCGTTAAAAATTTACATTTATCGGGTTCAATTTTTAAATTATTTTCTTGTATTAATTCGAAAATTATTTCAAGATTTTCCAGATGTTCTTCGATTGTGTTGCTAAAAATCAATATATCATCCATATAAATGAAACATATTTTACCGATATATTCGCGAAAAATATCATTCATTACTCTAGCGAAAGTACTCGGTGCATTTTTAAGCCCAAACGGCATTCTAGTAAATTCGAAATGACCTTGTTCAGTCGAAAATGCTGTTTTTTCGATATCTTTTGGGTCCATTGGGATCTGATGAAAACCAGATGCTAAATCTATGGTCGAAAAAAATTTAGAGGTATTAAGAAGGTCAAAAATATCATTTATATTAGGGATAGGGTATTTATCATCGACTGTGATAAGATTTAATTTCCGGAAATCTACTACGATCCTCCATTTTTGAATGTTATTTTCGTCCAATTTCTTTGGGACTACCCAAATTGGTGAGTTCCAAGGAGAAACAGAGTCTCGAATTATTCCTTGCTCGAATAATTTTGTTATTTGTTTATTAACTTCGTTTTTATGGACGTGGGGGTAACGGTAGTTTCGCGTATAAATGGGACTAGCATTTTCAGGGTTGGTTCGAATGCTGTGCTTTATTCGACTGCTGAATGTTAAGGGTTCATTAGGTGACAAAAATATATTTGGAAACTTTACATGAATATTCTTAATTTTTGTTTGTAGGGTCTTATCTAAGTGATTTAGTTTCAACTTATTTAAGATACCGTCAATTTTCTCGTTTGAGTTTTGGATAACATTATTGTTGGGAATATATTTTTTATATATGTTATCTATATTCAACACATTATTAAGAACTTGATTTGATGGAAATAATGGAATGCTTTCATTATTGACGAATAAAATATTTTTTCCAAAGTCAACAACACATATATTTTTCTCTAAGAAATCATAACCAAGTATTCCATCAAAAGGGGAATTTATATTAACTATAAAGAATTTTTGAGGTTTCGAAAGTAATTTAAAGTTTACACTTTTTGTGACTTGAATTGCTTCATTATTAATACCAAATACTTTAAAGTTTTCGTCGTTAAACTTGAAATAATTCGAAATTTTATTTGGTTTTAATATTGATATAGCTGCTCCTGAATCAATTAGTAACTTAAGATCTAATGTCTTTATATGAATATAAAGGAGAGGTTTATTAGTTACTTGGTAAATTCTAATGTTGTCAGAGGAGTTTGTTCTAAAAAATCCTCGTCTAATTCAAGTTCAATTTCTTTTTCGTCATAACTTTCAGGGATATCATTTTCGCAATGCGTACTATGTACAACGTTGTGAGTTCCCGGATTACGAAAACATTTATCCGCTTTATGCCCATACTTATGACAAAAAGTACATTTTGGATTTGTAAGTCTAATTGGGGGATTTGTCGATTGATTCGCTGAAACGGGACTTGAGACATTTCTTTGCATGCCGGATGCACCCTCATATATTTTAGTTTCATCTTTAATAGTCAGTTTAGAAAAATTAGCATTGGTTTGTTTAAAAAACTGCTGATTTTCATAATCGTTTAGAATTTGTTTTATATGAACTAAAGAAAGCGGATTGAGTGATCGAAGCATTTGACACAAAGGTTCTTTTATGCCCGTGATAGCAGTTAAAATAGCAGTTTTGCCATGAAATTTACTTAGACATGCTTTTTCAACATCGTTTAAATCAGAATCATACTTGATAACTTTGTTTATTCGAATTAATTGGTTTTCAACCCTTTCAACAAAATCAATAGGTTTTTCATTAAAACGTTGTTTGAAGTGACACAATTCAAAATTCAGACACTGTAAATCCAAATTTTCGCCAAACTGAGAAAGAAGTGCAAGTTTTATTTCTTGCCAAGATGCAAATTCTCGTGAGCTAATAAAATCGAGAGCTTTTCCTTCTAATCTACTTTTAACAATAAAAGGAAAAATTTGTAGCTCTGTTGGGTCGAACTTTGTATGAATAAAGTCAACAGAATCTATAAAATGATATAATTTGGAAGAAGACCCATCAAAAGCATTAATCAGTTTTACAGCTTTGTCACAATTAATGTAATTAGATGTACTGATCGAAACAGTCGGCGTTGTAGCCGTAGTATTATTTGTAATCGACATTATATATAAAATTACAGGATATGACAAGTATCAGATATAAATTTGTAAACAACAACAAAAATGTAGGTTTAAGTAATAAAAATTTTGAAAAAAGAACGAGAACAAAAATATATATAATTCGACTCACTCTATGGTACTTCCTCTGTGAGATAGCTGCACCCTCCCAGATCGTCTCACGAACTGGCAAGTCCAACTGTCTGGTCGATATGGTAGTCGAGATGTAGCTTCTAACTTGTTCCACCTGATGGTCCCTCAATTGGATGGCAGACAGGTGACCAAAAGTCCAAACTGATCGATATGGTGGTCGAAATGTGGCTTCTAGCTGGTTTCACCTGATGGTCCCTCAATTGATTCAAGGTGATACAAAAGTTCCTTCAGTCATCCGCGAGTGGCTTTACACTCGGACACAAATTACAACTGAATTAATTCTCTCGGATTTTCCCAATTAACGATAAAAATCGAGAAAAGGCTTTACTTTTCTTGGGAATCCTACCGACTGCGCCAGTGAAATGTTCTTAAATGTTTTTATTTTTGAAGAATTAAACGAGATGAATTTTCGAAGGAACAAATTTTATTTCTAAGTGTACAGTTTGGCAGTACGAGCGAATCTGACAAGAACAAAATAATATTTCAATATTTCCTACAGATTACATCAGCCAAATTGGGTGGTCTTATAGTCTAAACAATAATATCTTTATCGATACTGCTGAGGTGGTTATTTCGTGAGTTTTTGCATAACGTAACATATGTACCTAAATATTAAACAACAATCTTATTTATTTGTTCATTATCACGTAGATCATCCAAATTAGCAAGCGCATCAAGTAGAAAGTCCAAACTGACACCAGTAAAACCCAAACGTCCCTCTGACACATTTTCTTCCTCATCACTGCTATTGTCCGCAAAAGAACCTCCCCGGAAGGTATTTTATCAAAAAACGTCTTTTCAAATTCATCCTGGTCCATTTTCTCTAGATCTTCAAATTGCCAAGTATTTCTAAAAATATAACTACTTTGGAGAACAAAAAAATGCCGCGGAGTGATATCATATTGTATCACTTGATTTTTATTGAAAAATAAACAACACGCTCGTTCAGTTTTCAGTAAAGACTAACTATATTACATATAGAATACAGCGAGCCAACCAATATAGCTTATACAGCAGAATAATATAAATGATAAAACATAACAGTAGCGTACTTGGGTATAATATTTTTGGGCTATTATTTTAACACTCCCACTAGCACAAAAATATTACCTATTTTAAGGCAAAAACCCCTAAATCTAACAAAAATTTAGAATGTTTAACAGAACTTACACTTTTAGTTAATATATCAGCGGGCATCTGCGTTGTCTGTAAATATTCTATTTTAACCAAATTATCAGCTACGGCTTCTGTAATAAAATGATGTCGAATATCTATGTGCTTCGACCTCTGATGAAACATTTGATTTACCGACAACTTCTGTGCACTCTGATTATCATTAAACAAAGTTACACAATTTGAATTTTCTGTTAATTCAGCAATTAAATTTCTCAAATAAATGGCTTCTTTTGCAGCTTCAGATAATGCCATATACTCGGCTTCTGTGCTAGATAACGCAACGTTTTTTGTTTTTTACTTTCCCATGATATTGAAGAATTACACAATTTAAAACAAAATCCAGTGTAGGATTTCCTGTCAATAGAATTACTTGCCCAGTCGGCATCAACAAAACCTGTTAATTCTTCATTATCTTTCTGAAACTTTAAACCATAATGCTTAGTATTTTTTAAATACTTTAAAATTCGCTTAGCTTGCTTCCAATGCTTATCATCAAAACAGTTATTAAACTGACTCAAATAACTCACTGAAAATGCAATATCTGGCCTGGTGAGAACTGCGAGATACATTAAAGAACTGATCAACTCCTGATATGGCATTTTCTTATCGTTATTATAAATAGTTTCACCTTTTTCAAGATGAACATTAATTTCCATAGGCGTAGATACTTCTTTACAATCTGTCATTTTAAATCTTTTTAAAATCTGTTCAACATATTATTCTTGATCTAGGCTTATGGTTTTGTTTAATTTATCAATCTTAACCCTCATACCGAGACACTGTTTTACTTGACCTAAATCCTTAATTTTAAATTCTTGTCCAAGTTTACACTTCAAAAAATCAGTTTCAGATTTATCATTAGAAAAAATAAAAAAATCGTCAACATAAACAGTTACAATAGTCAAGCAATTATCATTTCTTTTAGTATACAAACAAGGTTCAAAATTCGATTTTTTATAATCTAAACTATTTAAAAAATCATATACCCGAGTGTACCATGCTCTGGCAGACTGTTTTAGGCCATAAATCGCCTTTTTTAATTTTAAAACTTTATTCTCGCTATTAGATGTTTCAAGCCCTTCAGGCAAATACATATAAACATCTTCTGCTAAAAAACCATTAAGAAAGGCGGTTGTTACGTCTAAATAGGTTATATCTAAGTCTAGTTTAACAGATAATGCCATTAATAACCTCAATGTAGAATGACGCACCACAGGTGAAAAAGTTTCATCAAAGTCAATGTCTGGTCTCTGGGAAAACCCCTTAGCAACTAATCTAGCTCTATATTTTATCTTATTTTCACTGTCGTATTTTCTTTTGAACACCCACTTACACTGCACAATTGTACCTTCATCTGGAACATCCACTAGTTCCCATGCTTGGCTGTCTTCAAAGGCTTGTAGCTCCTCGTTCATGGCGTGTTTCCATTTTGCCCCATCTGGCCTCGACAGTGCACTTTTCACGGTTTCTGGATCACCGGATAGATCACAATGACTGTCTGAACAAAAATAACTAACACTATCCTCAAATTGTCTTGGCTTCGGCACTCTTTCTGATCGTCGCAGTCTGTTAGAAATTTCTTGAGTACTGGATGAAGAATTCTCGTCACTATTCTCAGCAAGTTCCCAGACTTCTCCAGAACTAACAGACATATTATCCTCATCCTCTGATCCTGTTTTCTCATCAGTAGATAAATTTTCGTCTCCCACTGAAACTGGTGTTTCTATGTCGTTGTGATGTCCATCATTGTTTGTTTCACTGTCTACCATAATGCCAACTTCCTTATTTGTCTGTTCCATAATGGTTACATTTCTGCTAGTAAGAATCGTATTTTGATTTGGGTCATACACTCTATATTCTTTAACTTGTTCATCAAAACCCATTAAAATACACTTTACAGCTTTTCTGTCCCATTTCAATCGTTTTTCCTGTGGAATATGTACCATGACTGAACTGCCAAATATTCTTAAGTTGCTCACATCCGGCTTTACACCTGTCCATAGTTCATGAGGAGTTTTCGATAATCCAGAAGCTACCGATCTATTTCTCAAATAGACTGCAGTATTGACTGCTTCAGCCCAGAATTCTTTATTCAGGTTAGCGTCGAATAATAAACACCTTGCTTTTTCTATAACTGTCCTATTCATCCGCTCAGACATCCCATTTTGCTCAGGCGTGTATGAATTCGTTTTCTGATGGATAATTCCTGCGTTTTTTAGGAATTTTTCGAACTCGTTACTGCAAAACTCTCCTCCATTATCCGTTCTGAGTTTCTTTATTTTCTTCTCTTTTTGATTTTCAACCATACATTTGAAATTCTTAAAACAATCAAATACCTCGCTTTTGGTTTTTAAGAAATACACAAAAACCATGCGACTAAAATCGTCCTCAAAAATCAAAAAATATTTCGATCCCCCAATGGACGTTTTTTCCATAGGACCGCATACATCAGCGTGTATGAGTTCCAAAAAATCATTGACACGTGATACCTTATGTTTGAAAGGCAGTCGATGTTGTTTCCCTTCACAACATATTTCACAGTTTTTCTGTCCATTCTGCAAAGTTCCCGTATATGATAATCCATCAACAAGTCCATTTTTCATTTTTTCTAGGTAATCACTATTTATATGTCCAAATCTGCGATGCCATATCTCTCCCGAGGGTAACGCTGAACCAGTTAGTAAACATTTCTCACTAAAAATGTTTAGTTTATAAACACCATTCTGCAAATCAGCAATTCCGATAAGCTGGCTTTGTTTATCAAATATCTTACAGCTATCGCCCTCAAATTTCACAATATTGCCTCGCTCTATCAATTGACTCACCGATAACAGATTGGTGGTCAAATCTGGGACATATGAAACATTTTTAACTATTACGTCATGCTTTTTATTACTAACGACTGTTGTAATCATTACGTCACCTGAACTCTTCACAGGAATCATAGTTTTGTTTGCTATCATAATTTCTTGCACTTCTTTAGGATTACTAACGTTTATAAGCTGTTCCCCATTGGCTGTTAGATGTACACTCGCACCAGAGTCTATATACCAGTCCGACTTATTAAACGCACCGTTTAAAAATACAGCATTAAACGCGGGAGTCGTTTTTGTTTTTGTTTCATCGGTCTTCTTATCTGGACATTTATTCTGGTAATGTCCAAATTTTTTACAGTTATAGCACTTAATTTTCTTAACATCCAACTTCGGATTATTATCAAAATTACGGTTTCCATTGCCATGCCAATTTGAGTTCCTGGCAAATGCACTCCCAGTATTTCTGACGTCGACTTCCATGTCTAGCAATTTTGTCCTTATTGAATCTATTGTTATGGCGATTCCTGAATGTTCTATTGCCATAATCATTGGTTCAAATTTTTCAGGCAATCCAGCTAGCAGCAATGAGCCAATCCATTCGTCCGTTATACCAAAACCCGTGCCTCGTAGCTTTTGACCAATTTCAACAACTTGGTTTACATAAGACGTCAGCGAATTACAGTTTTCTAAACGTGTAGAAATTAGATTTCTCAAAAGACTGATTCTTCTTGCAAATCCTTGATCATCGAACAACGTTTTCAGTTTTTGCCATAATTCAACTGTTGACGTCGCATCTTTTATATGGACATAAAGTGATGCATCGATTGTTAAAATCAACTTGGCTTTCGCTTTGGCGTCATCTGCTTGCACAACCTCTGATATGCATTTGGACAATCCTTCCAAAATCAAGAAGTTCTCAACAGCAAATGCCCAATCACAATAGTTTTCTCGTCCCCTTAATTTCGGAACATTTACTATATAATTAGCAGCCATACTTGTGAGTCACACGAAAACAATACCGAAACGCGACTTCTTTATTTTACGAGGTTACCGATAACGCGCGGCCTGCGATTATCTGGGCCCATAACCTTTTGAAAAATAAACAACACGCTCGTTCAGTTTTCAGTAAAGACTAACTATATTACATATAGAATACAGCGAGCCAACCAATATAGCTTATACAGCAGAATAATATAAATGATAAAACATAACAGTAGCGTACTTGGGTATAATATTTTTGGGCTTTTATTTTAACAATTTTCCCAAAAAAACAATGCAAATTAAACATAATATTTCTTCCCTACAGAAGAGTATGTAAATAGTACCCAAACATTACAAAAAAAAACACTTACCAGCCATGTTTGTTGTTATTTGCTCAAAAAACACATACAGTAAACAATACAGACATGAGTCGTTCAGCATGAACATGAAGTCCATGCGAGTCTGGAAGGAAACCGCTAAATCATATGCTGTGATTTTTTGCCGCTAGACTATGCTTACATTCGCAGGGCGGCTTCGCCTTATAGCCACCAGGAATCATCGATATAATTTTAAGTAAAGATGGTATACTGGCGATACCGGTAAACTCGAAATGGTTAACGCAGATTACCAATTGCCAAAAATGTTTATTGATTGCACTTTACGCTCACATATTCAGTTGCAACTATAAAAATCCCTAATAAATATAATCAACTTAAATAAGATCATTATTAACAAAGAAGAAAAAGGACAAGATAATAAATAAGAGTTCTTTGACTGAAAACAATACAACCTATTATCTGGTCGTGATGACACAGCATTTTAATGACAATCAAACGTAACGCTCCAAGCAAGGTCAACCGCCTATTATACACATTTTTTACAATAATAACTAGGCGCATTAATTTTATTCACGAAAGAAGCGTATTAACCGCCATGCGGCCATTACTTTTACCGAGTCGTGAATTAAATAATAAAACTTCCAGTCACGAACACCCGGTTTGGAATTAATGGGGCCACATTTTCGATCTTATCCAGTTACTGATTTATTTTCGGTTATGGGCATTGGTTATTTAAAATTGCTGCAATTTATTGCGTTGGATTTGTCACCCAATTCTCTAACGGTAATTGATTCGTCACTGTACACAGATGAGGATCACCGGTATTTTATGGCATAAGCTTTTATAGGCTTTCCAACCATATTAGAAAACGGAATGGCCAAAATAGTAAGAGAAGGAAAATAATATAACTAGGGTTTTATGATATAAATCTCCCTCCAGTGGTGTTACACCTAAAATATTGAGACACGAGACATCTACCGAATATCTCTACACAAGGCCACTCAGGATCTGACTATTAAGGAAATATGCAGTCTCAGTCCCAATTTGCTTATTTGGGTAGGTAAAGTCATAATGTAAGGTTATTGATTAAATGGACAATCCTTTTTATCTGAATGCTTTAAACCAATAGCACCGTATATGAAACAATTTATAAGAGACTTATAAGGTATGGCGTAAAATTTTAGTGCCTCACAGCAACAAACATTTTTTTAAATTTAGTTTAAAACTTAAGCTTTATACCTTCAAAATCCACCATTTTTTTACCTCACTTGCTTACCAGTCTAAATATGTATGGCATCAACGGTATAGGAACAATGTGAAGACAGAGTGGAGAAAGCTCCTCTGCGAAATTTAAAGAAGTCTGCTAGAGGATCATTCCACACGCCGACAGCCGAAACGGACCCCGGGACTCTTCAGCTTTTTGGGCCCCTATACTGTCTTTCACCAGTATAAGAGGTGGAAGCCCGGAGATACAACATTTTTCATGTGCCACGCCCAATAATGTTCATTTTGAGCTTCCAAAAAATGTAGGCATAAAGCCTTAAATTTCCAGCCGCATCTGAGATGTAGAAGATGGAAGAGTGTTGCACGAAAGTTTCATCAGTTTTTGGAATGTGTACAAAACTTCACAATAATAAGCGCCTATCTATAACATTTTCACAAAATTTGTCTATACCTTATTGGAATAATTTCAATGCAGGTTTTGTGACGTGTGACGCACTTGTCCTGCCTATCCCATTTCAAATTGGGAAAATTAATAAAAAAACATTTTTTAAAGTTAAATTGTAAAAATAATTAATTTATTTAATATTAGGCATTAGGCCCCATTCGAGTTTTGATACTGCATAAGTACATTATACGTAACGATTACGATTTTATTTCGAAAATGTTCTAAGCGTTATTACCGAATAAAAACAAGCGTCGTCACATGTTAATATTATCTGTTACTAAATAGACGAATCACGAAATGTAACGTTAGCGAATACTTTCTTCTTCTTTGAGTGCCGTACCTGGGTTCAGACGTTGGGTATCATCACGTTGACCATTCTGTGGAATCTATCTCTGTCTGCTGCTACTCTGAAGAGGTCTTCCACTTGTAGATTTGTCCAGTGTCTAATGTTGCGCAGCCAGGACAGTTTCTTTCGACCAATCCATCTCTTTCCCTCCACCTTACCCTGTATTATGAGTCGAAGCAAGTGATATTTTGGACCTCTGATAATATGACCAAAGTACTCGGTTTTTCTCACTTTAAATGTCTTCAGAAGCTCTCTCTCCGCGTCAATCATCCCGAACACATCCTCATTGGAAGTGTGTGTGGTCCAGGGTATCTTCAGGATTTTGCGGTAACACCACAGTTTAAAAGCCTCAAGTTTATTAAGGGTGACAGCCTTCAATATCCAGGTCTCGCAGGCGTAAAGCAATGTTGACCACACGTAGCACTTTAAGATCTTTTTTCGTAAGTGCATGGAGAGACTTCTATGATTAAATGTTTTACGAGCTATTCCAATTCGAGTTAAGATTTCTTCATCTGAGTCTCTCCGCATTCAACCAGTTACAAAGATATTTGAAGTGATCAACATGCTCCACCACCCTTCCATCCAGAAGCAGTTGTCCCGGGTCAACATCCACCTTTCCCACCGCCATCCATTTTGTTTTGTTGATGTTAATTTTTAATCCTCTTCGACGACTTGATTTATTTACTGTGTCAACCAAAGTCTGAAGGTCTGTTAGACTTTCGGAGGTCTGTTAGACTTTCAGCCAAGATGACGATATCGTCGGCATATCTAATGTTGTTTATGGTTTCTCCTCCGATTTTTATACCCTCTGTTCGGCCATCCATCGCCTCACGACATATTTGTTTAGAATATATATTGAACAGTGTAGGCGACAAAACACACACCTGACGTACTTCTCGTTTGATTGGGATTTCACTTGAAGAGGTGTTTAGATCTACCCTAATGGTAGCTACTTGATGATAGTATAGGTATTTCAGTAGCCTAATATCGTAATAAAATTGTCAAGTCCTATAGATTCCATATATTCGAGCAGCAGACCATGTCGAACCCGATCAAAAGCCTTCTCGAAGTCTATAAAGCATATATGAACGTTCTTTCGAAACTCACAGTAGTTTTGGAGAATGACCCGCATGCAGAAAAGGGCCTCTCTAGTTCCCAATCCATTCCGAAATCCAAACTGTTCTTCTGTTAAGTTACTCTCACACAATGCGTACATGCGATTTTGAAGAATACGTAGTAGGATGTTAAAAGTGTGACTCATCAGGCTAATCAGTCTGAAATCGCTACATTTGCAGGGTTTGCTCTTTTTCGGGATTGTGATGAAAAGGGATTCTAACCAGTCTTGAGGTATCTGTCCAGTGTTATAAATTTAGTTGAAAAAGGTAGTCAGGTATGCAATGCTGTCTTCATCCAACAGTTTAAGTAATTCGGCGGGAACCTGATCTGGCCCAGGTGCCTTGTTGTTTTTTGCTTGTCTTATGGCTTTCTCAACTTCTGCCCTTAGAATATACGGACCCCTCTTATTTAGATCTTCTCCGAGGGAGTGTTGTTGGTCTTCACGATTGACCTCCTCGAAGAGATTGGACACATAGTTCTCCCACTCTTTGCAACGGTGATCTAGATCGGTTATGATTTTCCCACTGAAGTCTTTGAGTATACTTGTATTTCTAGTTGTTTGTATTCCAGCTGTGGCTTTAAGTTTTTTTTGTGTAGACCAAAGTCATCATGTTTCCTTTGCAGTTCTTCTATTTCTTGGCAAGAGACTTTGAACCAAGCTTCTTTGGCCTCCTTGATTTTACCGAATTCTCTCATGTGTTTCGAGGTATTTTTCTCTATTCTTGTTCTTAAGGCCTTTTCTTTGCTCCATCAGCTCTAGAATTTCTTGTGTCGTCCACTTCTTTTTAGCTGTTCTTTTCGGGCATGGTAATAGGTCCGCTGAAGCTTGAATAATGGAAATCTTTATATCTGTCCAAATTTCATCAATAGTTTTTTCTTCGTTGGATATCGTTTTTATGTTGTGTATCTTGTTGTTTATTTCATTGGCAAGTATACTCTTCATTGTGGTGTCTTTTATTGGTTCCAATGATAGTTTATTTGGCTTAGATGACATTTGTAGCTTTTTCAGCTTTATTTGTAACGTGGAGCAGAGCAGATTGTGGTCAGAATTTACATCGGCTCCAGGGTATGATTTCACTGCGGTAATACTGTGCGAATACTTTATCTATGATAAATTAAAGCAGCCATACAAGGGCCATAAAATTACAAAATGTCACGATGCGTTTTCCGAATTTAGCTTTTGCGATGGCGCTCTTAATAATATCGATGTAGTTTTTTATTATTGAATAGAAGCCCGGTCTCCGGGCCCCCAAAGCATACGGGCCCCGGGAATTTGTCCCGTCTGCCCCCCCTCTCGTCGTGCTCTACGTGCTGCAAGACAAGAACAGCGCTGTAATATTAGTAAGGTGGAACGACAACAGCAGCTAAAAATGTAGGAGAAGAGACTATAAGACTTATAAAGTGTTTCCAAAGGGTCATGGCAACGCGACGGTGCGTGGTTTAGAAAAGAGCAATCAGTTGTTTTGGTCGTACAGCCTACTAAAAAACATATATAACCAAGGTATGGGTGCAGTAGACGTATTGTTGTGTGGAGTAGACCTGTTGTTATGTATATAGAACACGCAAAGAAATGGTACTGGCCGTTCGCCCGATTTTGTATCAATGGTGGAATTGTGAATTTATAGACCTTGTATAGGTATGCTGTCCCAAAGTAGTTTTGTATGAGTTCATTCATTCATGTAGTCTTAGCTCTGTTGACTAGTGCTGAATATTTACCTGTCCCTAAACCCAAGTGTTCCAGATCAATATTGACGGAGGTGCGGTTTGATAAAAATCGACTGTCTCATTGATAACCAAAAAACCCAATGAAGACCGCATAAAATGCATTGTAGGATTCATTCTGCCGCATGTTTTAGAAACTAACATACACCTCCGTAAAAATAGTCACTGTGGCATTAAAATACCGTATTTTAAATTTTATTTCTTACATTTATTCTGTAGTTAAATTTATTATAAACATATACTTTAATCTGTCCAGGGTATTAAATATCATACCTACGTCAAAAAAACTATGGTGACTGGTGACCATATATATTTTTAAATTTTTTGTCAAAAATGGTATTAAATGTTTTAACTTGATTGAAAAAAACTTAAAGAATCTAAAAAAAAATACTCGGGCAGCATCGGGTAAAGAGAAAGACACAAATATAACAAGAAAAGTTGTAAGAATCAGAACAATGTTTTCATAATTAAAACTAGATAACTTAATTCAATATAATCAGCAGCTCTCTGCAATAGTAAACCATCTATTTTGAGATCGGCTAAAGCCAATATAACCCGGAAAATGACGTGTTTGACTGTTTGGAATGAAATATACATGGCTATACCAAAATCAGCTACATTTTATCTGTCACTATAACATGAGCAATGCTACTGATATTTCCGTCGGCTATTTTCAAGCACAAATTCATTTCGTTTAATCATAGGTTTGATAGGCATCCTGGGAAATTTTTCTGTAGGAGACCGAGTAACGCTGATGTCTGTATCTGTAATTTTCTCCTCGGGGACGAATTTATAACAGTTCCAATTTTAATAAATTTAGAACGGAATGTCAAGGAGTGGCTTGGGGTGCAATAGAGGAATTGTCTGAACCATTAGATCTTTTTAGCAGCAAAATGGCTGAATTGTTTCACAAACACAGGGTGTATTGAATAAAAAGAAGTATTGGCTTCTACTTCCTCTTATTTAAGTATTTACTCAATATATATTGAATAAAAGGTCAGTGACTACTTCATGTAAAAGAGATTACTTATGACCATAAGCAAACTTTTATCTGGTTTCAAGTAGTTTGTAACAGTTCGATTTTGCCAATTTTAAAATTTCATTTATATGCCGCATTTAGGAAAAAAAAATGATGCTGTATTTTGCACTCATCGGTTTATTAATTCTGAATTTAATAATTCGCTTGAAATTGTCTCTTTTCTTAATGTAAAATTAACCATATTTTAAGTATAGGTTAGCTATATATTTGTATTCTTAATCCGTTGTGACTATATATTTTAGTTGATAAGCTAGAGCGATGTACCATATTATTAGGATAATTTGTGAACAGCCAGCGAATCGATTTATATTTTCAGAAAGTTGTTCGTGAAGCCTGCAAAAAACGCTGCGTTTGACTTGTTGATCCGTATTTTGGTAGTAGTTTTTGTGACCTTCGTCACGGAGTAATAGGAATGTACTGCTTCTCGTCGGATCGGCTGTCGATTTGAATTTTTAAAAGGTTATCGTTTTGTTAGGGAATATTCTCTATTGTTTCGTGAATCCCTTGATTTCAATGCGTTAATTGTGGCCTCCGCCGCATGTTACCCCTATAACAAGCAAGAGCTCGGTCGCTTATCTTATATCTTAGAATTATTCCTTCCGTGTATCGAATCACTCGGCCCATCACTACTTGTGACGCAGGATTTAATCTCGAAGGCGAATTGACGAACGGGGTGGACGGGCTTTTGCTAGTTTGACCGGAACGTAAGACGAACGCTTGCCAGGGCGGCTAGGAATTTCACGTTTTAAGTATTGTGATATAATACAACCCTTTTGATAGGGAATTTATCGTGTCGTTTCTGTTTGTGTTTTAACACGACCGATTGTTCGGGTTCTACATGCTGTACTAGCGGCTTCCACGTTCGTCCCATAAGACCGAGGCCGTCGGATTTCTCCTAGTCCACCCTCAAGTCCGAGTTTAATGGTTTTTCTGGTGGGCCAGAAGTTCAATTGCAGAACTACAACTTTTTCTGGTGGGCCAGAAGTTCAATTG